>VYZR01027168.1:43314-76136 GCA_013400675.1 Oxylabes madagascariensis
AAAAAAAAAAAAAAAACAGCTGGCACGAGTCTATAAATAATTCAGATACGGGCTGACTACACCATTCCCGGGATAGGCATGCATACGAGACGGGAAAGCTGGCGCGATGTGAATCCGGAGAGAAAGCGACTCCCCCCCGCGGACCCCTCCCCATGCACGCACAGCATTTCGCCCACCCCCGGGCCCAGCCCCCGAGAGCTGGCGAGGGCCGTGCCCACCCCTCTGCAGTGCTGCCGGCACCGCTGCCCGCCGCGGTCGGTTCTACGGGCAGCGCGGGGCGCGCTGGGCGCACACACACGCACACGCTCCGCCACGGGGGTGGGGAGGCCCGGGGGAACTGCTTCATCTGCCACGGAGCTGGGTTGCTCTACGCGCCCCCCGCCTCTTTCGCCCCCGGCAACACAACCTTCTCTCTTTGCTTGGGCTCCTTTTTTTTTTTTTTTTAATTTTTTTTTTAATTTTTTTTTTTCCTAGGGGTGGGTGGATGGCTGGAAGGGTCCCCACCACCACCTCCTCCAGCTGTACTGGACAAGGCTTACAGCTATGCAGGCATTTATTCAATGAAGCCATAGATATTTATTTCTTTTCCCCTCCTTTCTCGCTCGGTAAAAGATTCACACTTAGAGCTGTGATAAAATCCAGACTCATATACATTCCAGCAAATCCTGCTTCAAGCACTCGGGCTGCTCTGAGTAGCTACTGCCCCCCTCTCTGCCTGCAAGGCTGATCCACCTCAGACATGCTCAACTTCTTCATTCTCTTCTCTGATACTGCCGGGGTGGGAGATGCAGGGCGGGGAGGGGGAAGCGCTCAGAGCATCACCCTAAAAATACATTTTTAAAAAAATTCTCTGCAGTATAAAAGCTCCGAGAATGCTTCCCGGAGGTGGGGAAAGCATGGGAAGGAGAATTAATAAAGCAGCCTAATAATTAATAATAATTAAATATACCCGCGGAAAATGGTGGGTAGGGGGAAGTATCAAGGGGCGGGGAGGGGAAGCTGTGCGAGTGAGCAGTGTGGGAAACGGGGAGAGAAGACGAGGGGGAAGGACAGTACGTGCAACGGGAGACCAAGCCCTGCCCGCTGCCGGAGGAAGCAGGTCTTAGCCTCCGGCAGGGAGCTCCGTGCCCGGGCGACACCTGTGCCTCCGGCCGAGCTGGAGCCGGTGCCGGCACCGGCACCGGCACCGCGGCCAGGACCGGGCCGAGCTGCCGCTGCAGCCCCGCTGTGACCATCCGAGGTTCTCTGTGTCCGGCGCCCTCTCGGACCCGCATGTTTGGAAGCAACTGAGAGAAGGAATGCTTAAAAAAAAATAAATATATATATATATATATGTATATTAACAATAACCATAAAATAGTAATAATGAAAAGAAAGGAACAGGAACCCAGCCAGCAGGTAGGCAGCAGAATTGAATCCGAACAAAAAAGAAAGCAGTGAGAGCAGAGATAACGCTAATATCCAAATTGGATACTCCACAATTAAGCCCCGTGCTTTAATTGGTATTCTCAGAGCCCCTTGGAAGCTAAGCAACGTGAAATCAGCCTCAACAGAAAGGAACACCTGTCTTCATCCTCATCCTGCCCTGCCCATAGATGCCTGCACTCTTGCCACTCTTGCTGTCCATGGTGCTCTCAGCCTCACCGCGGCAGGACAATCCACTCTGTGGTCACAGATCCATCCCTGCCCCCTTCTGTGCCATGGGTGGCCTGAACAGAGTGTGCCCACCTACCCTCCTCAGCACCGGAGAACGGCCCTAGGGTAAGTCTTGCCCCCTACCAGGAAAAGCCAGAATGGGTAACAAAGCAGACCCCTTTTCAGGTGGAAGTGTCAAGTGCAGCCTTCAGGACGTGTACTCACTCTATGGTTGCAAACACCCACACTGCCAATGTATGAGTCTCGTTAGGAGATTTGGAAGAGCTCAGATGGTCCTTAGTGAACCCCTAGAAACAAGAGCACACCCTCTTGTTTCCCTCCCCATGCTTCCCTCCCAGCTACACTTGTCCTTGCAGGAAATCAGACCCCAGGCCGAACATCACATGCTTCGCTTCAGTGCTGATGCAGACTGCCTTGTCCAACCTTTGCATCCCTCTCATTGAAAGCACCCTCCAAGGAACATACAGTTGCTTGGACCTACTTTGCATGTTCTATATCCAGGAGCAGTGAGGAACAAGCTGCTCAAAAGACAGGCAAGGAGGGCTGGATCCCACATGCCAAAGAACTGTGTTCCAGTGAGCAGATGAGCACTCAATGCTGGACCTTTGTTGCAGGTTTGTATTTGGAGGGCTAAACATGCATCTGGCCAAGGTTTCTGAGGGAGGAAAGCCTCATAAAAGAACCACAGCAGCTGTGGACTCTCTCTTAACCCCCAGGTCCTGTCTCAGTTTGTACCTCAGAATCAATCCACATAGTCCAAATAGAGTCTGCTGGTCTGTATGGAAGGTTATGGACAGTAATGTGGCTGTAGCACTGCGTGCATATATATGAATATGCCATCTGGAGCTTGAATGAATTTCTGTTTTCATGTGTAGTGTGTGTACAGTGATATTTTTCATGTAGCTGCAGTGACCACAGGCAATACCAATCTATACTTGAGTTCTTTGACAAAAGCAGACACCAGTATTTTCATTTTGATAGCCTGGATCATCCTGAGGGTGCTGGTAAGGGCTGTTCTCCTGTTAGAAAGATTTTCCTAACATTTTTAGGCATGCTTAAAAAAAGTGACTGTGATATTTTTCATTCTAATTTCAGTAAAAATGGAAGATATATTAGCCAAAGCCTAAAGTAATCTGAAATTATCTCAGAACATTCGGTGGAAAGAACTGTGGAGTGATACTTACAGAAGCTGCTAATAGCTGAAGAGATTAGTCATTTGACTTTGCCATTCCTTTCACTGATAATAGTGATACAGGAATAGCAGATATGATTTGGCCAAGGGATGTTTTTTCCTTTGTGTACGGCAAGAAGGGATAAACTATGACTGTGCAAGTCCTCCTGTATTCTTCTGGATGAAACAAGTGGACAAGGAGCTTGACAAAAAGAGATGGAGTGGTTTTCATCCAGCATATTACTTAGAAACACAAAATGGAGGGTATTTCTAGGAACAATTTCTGACAAGGGGCTGCAATCATTTTAAGCAAGTCAGCAATATTTAAGGTTATAATTCTCTGTGATCTAAAGATGAAGGAATTCATAGACTATTTTTCTTTATAAAACTACACAACTCCACAGTTACATGGTACATGAAAGCCATGTTTACTTTTAAGGATGAGACTAGTTGTCTTTCTATTTGATAGATGTCTATGCACATCTTACATAAACATAATACATATGTATATTTATAATTCTTTCTTAAATAAATCATAGAGGCTAAGTTCCCTATAGTGATATGGGGCCTGAGTATCCAATTCAACACTTTTTTCCAGACAACATGGGTGCGTTCTCCTTGACTGAAGAAATAAGGCTCAATTACAAGTTTGAAATTGTGCACATAAAAATGCCAATTGATTCAGAATTATCTTCTCAAGATTTTGCACAGCATCTAACCCCCAAATTATTTTTATACTAAGATGTAATAGTTATTGTAAATAATGTGTGTGGAGGTTGGCTCCAAATAAAAAATGTTGCAAAATCTGCAGCAGCACAGTACTGTGGCAGGGTCTACTCTCACTAGCTGGGGTAGGCTTTTATTTTTTCTCCAATCAACTAAGATGAATGAACTGCATGAAATGAAACAAATAGCATCTCTGATAGGAAACAGTTTTTCAAATATCTCTTCAATTCAAAAACACATAAATGTTATTTGTAAGCCAAATTGAGGAGTTTTTTTCAACAGTTCATATTTACTATAAAATAAGGACTATATTATTTTTGTCCTGTCTAAGATAAAAGAATGTAAATGAAAGTTCTTATATCAAGGGCAACCAGGGCTGGATGTGGCAGTGATGATGTTGGGGAGGATGGAATACAGCACAGCCATTCTGTCACAACAGAACAGCCTCTGCCAGCACCAACAGGGACCAAAGGCCCTACAGTAGCTTTGACCATTAGTAAATGCCCTGCTGACTTCATAAAATCAGAGCCTATTGCCAGGGCTCTACATAAATGGGGTCTGCAGCTAATGGAAAAGACTGCCACTTCATAGGTCCTCTGTTCAAATACAGACACTCTTGCATTAGTAGAAGAAAAGCCATGTCTATGGCAAACAATTCCTTATAATCAATGAAATGGATCAATTGTTCTGAATAATTCACACCATAAAAAGGTTTTTCATAGTAGCATTCCTTTGGCTGTTTGCACATGGGCTGCAGAGCATGGTAACCAAGACTCCAGCTGCTTTTATATGGTGCTCTGTGCCCTGCTCTATTCAGCCAATACAATAGGCTGAATATACCTATGCCCATGTCCTGGTGTTCAGAGACCAGGCCTATGGCAGTTTTGGAAGATCACCATAACATTGGCCACACAGGTCCACAAACAAGGATACCATGTCATATGCATAAAGAACAGCATGGAAGAAATTTTATCAGCTAATTAAAGGGAAAGCAAATGGAGAAACGAGCATACAAACCTGACAGTGGCACAACCATCTGGCTGATGGACTCAGATGAATTTTGGCATGAAACCTGTTTTCCTTTCTTTTGCACATGGTTTAGGACTAAGAGATGCAAGAGCAAGACTGAGCCAGAAGACAACTGGGTGGGGAGATCTCTTCAGTTTTTTGCAAGGGCACCTGGGCACAACGAGACTGCTCACTTAGTGATCAGCCTACTACTACTACTCGAAGGACACTCATCCTGCCAGCAGCCCAGCAGAAAGGAACTGTGAACACTGTTGTGGTTGCTTTGAAGTGTTACACATGTTGTCTCAGCTGTCATACCAGGACACTTAGCTAAGCTCTCATCATTTTACATTGCAATAATTGCAGCATCCCCTACTGTCTCTGCTATGGTCAGTCTGCTCCCAGAAATCCTAACAACTAGCAGACTGGTTTTTTGTCATGCAGAATCAAAAACAATGCGAAGTAGATTAAAGAATAAATAACTTTCTCCGTGTCTTTATAGACTTGTTTTATTCTTTTGAGTATGGAGTGTCAGGCTCACTGAAATTGGTTTTCCTGGATGGTCATTTATGTATGAAATACAGGCACATTAAACTAAGAAACTGTGGAGTTTGTTCTTTCAGATGGAAATGTGTTCTTTTTGAACTGCAGAAGTACAGACAGGATTTCAAACTGGCACTGTCGCTTTTCTAAGATGATATATGGCTCTTCTACCTATAGCACACCCAGACTGAAGAACCTATCTGTCAACAGGCACCGCATCTATCTAATAATAAATTGTAATTATCATCAAATGCTGTACTGTATTTCATCAAAGCATGGCACACACCTTAGCCAGAGACGCCGTCCCTTTTACCCTGCCATTCAGAAGCAGAAAGGAAAAGCTGAAGCACTCATTGCACCACTCTGAGGAAGATGCCTTTCTTCTTCACCTCTGGGGTGCAAAGATCATTGCAGTGGCTGGAGATTTTGTCCCATCTCCCTGGTCTTAACAAGATACAGTTTCCTGACATACTTGAATGAATGGGAAACCACAACCCTCCCAGCAGTCATCTCCATCCTGTTCCAAAGTCATCTCCATCCTGTTCCAACCCTAACAAGAGAAACAGATTATCTGGGTTTGTTTTTTTTTGTTTGTTTTTTTTTTTTTTTTTATAAAATCAACTTTCTGGTTGATGAAAATCTTACTGGTTCTCTCCAGATTCAAGTGATGACTCTCTTCACTGGAAGAGCTGCAAAATGGATTAGGCAGATTGCTTTCACGGTTTAAAGGAAACTGAAAAACCACTTTCAGTAAAAGACAAAGTGTGCCTTTTGCCAACTTATCATGATGAAAAACTAAAGAAGAGTTTCTTCAGGAAAGTACCTGCATTCACCTATTCTCCATACAGGGCATGCAGCAGCCAGAAAAATCACCCTTATGTCTAAGAGCTGTCTTTAATGTTCTAGCAGATGATCCATCAGAGCATTCAAAACTAAATTAAAATCACTAGGAGGAATAGGGGATTTAATTCTAGGATTAAGCTTTGAAGCTGCTCCCAGGAAATAAATTATTATTGGATGAGAACCAACACACCAATTATCTAGTTTGCTGCTCATGCTACTGAGAGCTGCTGCAAACATCCTCAGGGATCTGCTTTACCTAGATGGTCTCATCTTTAACACAATATCCATACAAAGGCAAAAGCTCAACTAGTCACATACCAAGAATCTTCCCAGCCCCCAGTATTAAAAGGGAAACTGTTCACTACAAATATACAGGGCCATAAGTTTCAGTAACTTAAGTTCCCTGGCTTTCATCTTTTAACTTGCTTTGTTGCAGATAACAGAATAGTTAAAAACAGGCCACTTCTTTGCTCTATGTGCTACAGTTGGGTCAAAGTTCTACAGTATTGGTGCTATCATAAGTAAGCACATTTATTTTTCTTACACAGAAGGCCTACATGCTAGTGAAGTGGATGGTAAACCCTACTCCATTTCAATGGCTTCTTGACAGAACAGTGGGACATTTCCAGCTTTTTACTTGCTATTCCATAGATTTCATAAGGCTACCCAGAACACCTCAACTTCACTTATGCAGCTTCAAATCCTTAATGCTTGTTCAATGGGACATTGCTAAAACATGAACCACCTCCTATGAAAAGAATAAGTAAAGTTAAATAGCTGCAAGACTGATAGAAGTGTCTGGAGCAAAAAAGTGTACAGAGAGACATCAGAGCTGACATTTCACTCAAACTAAATGCTACCAGTTAATCAGTGCTATTATAAACTCACTTGGAACATTAAGTTACTGCAGGTAAAAAATAAATCCTTCACTTTTAAAAACACACATCACCACTGAGGCCAAATCTAACAGCAGCAGTGTACACAAATATTTGGTTTTCTCCTAAAGAATGTATTTTTTGTTTAAATACCTTTTGACATAAAAATAGTCACCAAAGCATCACTACTATTTTCCTCCCAAACTCATGGTTCCTATCTTTTCTCAATGGATTCTTTCCAGTCCTTAACAAAAGCAAACAATGTACACAAAGCAAAGACAAAATCCCATCCACCTCCTATGCCCTCCTTCACCTGCCAGCTCTGTCAGAACTTTTGATACCATTTATTACACACAAGTACATATGGAGAGGGTATATCCAGAAGAGACTCACTTTAATGTCTATGTGGCAAAGAGTAGGCACTGGTCACCAGCTGGGCTCCCTGTCAGCACAATTCTAAAAATCCCTTAGTTCACAACATCCTAACAGCCCCTGCCTTTGGTCAGAAAAGTTCAGGATTGATAACAGCACCAAGTCTCTCTCTGTTCATCTCATTTCTCCTTCAGGTGAAGCAGATGGTATTACAAATAACTCACCAAGAGGGTGCAGGGGAAGAAATGGTAGAGAAGGAAATATTATTCATACTGGCAAGGATGCTTAAAAAGGAGCAGCATGACGTTAGAAAAGTGGATCACTTTTCTAACACAGAAATATGAGCCTGAAAGCCTTCCTTGAAACAGAAGTATGAATGATTTCAGCAGCAAGCCAGGAGCCTGTGAGCTGGAAATGTTCTCACTTGGGTTTGAGTTAGGTGCTCACTACAGCATTTATTGTACATTTGCATTGACCATCTAATTTAAGACAAATGTTTTCTTTAGACACATTTTAAAGCGAAAAATCAGCTCTGTTAGCATGCAGCTGTGGTCCCCCAAGACAGCTCTTTGCCCGGGGGCAAACGGAAGAGATGTTAACGAGCTTAAAAGTAGCTCTGAAAATCGCTGTCCATGGTCAGTTAAGAGCCGGCAGCATCGGGGTCACCTGCTCCTCTGCCCATTAATTTAGTAGTCTCATTGATTCAAAAGATGGAAAAGCATGTGCTGAGTCTGAATATTCACAGTCCTGGGAGAGAACACAGCAACTGAGGTTATCCTGCTTATCCTGCTGCTCCATCACCACCACACCTTCCTGAAAAAAAGAGACCTACCCTTGGCAAATTACTTTATGCAAATGGAGATAGATTTCTTTTGCTTGAGCTGTTTCCAAGTGAGCCAGCTGACTCAATAATTCAGCCCTCTGGCTGGAAGAAACATTAATATTTCTGTCAGATTACTCTATTTTCTAAAGAAAACTGCCACCTTCTTTTCTCCTTTACTTAGACATCTAGGAAGAGGCAATAAGCAAAATCTCTAGTACACTTCAGCTGCATCTTTCAATCTACCATCAGATTGAAATGGAGGCATTTGTCTCTCAACAGCTTTGAAGCCCAACAGCCCATTTTTGCTCTCATGTTAGGTCTGACCCAAACTCAAACCTCAGCATTTTAATGGCATGCACTACCCACAAAATGTCTCATGCTCTGATGTTTTTTTGTTTGGGTTGGTTTGTTGTTTTTTGTCCATACATCAGCTGTAAACCTGACCCCAAGACCAGGACTTACTCAAATATAAGTTCTCTTCCACCTTCACGATGACTATGAACTCAGAACCAGGGCTATCTTCAGGTAACCAGCCTCCATCCTCCAGCAAGTCTGTAAGTATGTCCTCTCCCTGCCATGTTACTTCCAGAATTCAAGTGTTGTGTTTCTATGCCCTAGCAGGGGGAAAATGTAAAATATGAACTCTTCCTGTGAATGGGGTAGGCCTTTTCCTCACTCCTTATTAAGCACCAAATTCAAAAAAGCACATGATGTTCTGTCCCTCTTCCCTCATCATCTTGAGAAAATGTCCACCTAGAGCTTTGACCACAGTCTGGCAACTTTCCCCGTCCAAGGATGGAGGCTGGGCATTACAGCAAGACAACATTTATTGGAAGGACAGCTTAAAGCAGCTCTCACAGTGAAAGTGTTGGCTTCCTCTGGCCCTTGTAGATAGGTTTGCCTGAGTAGAGGGAAATCTGTGACTGTATTCTGTAGGTTTACAACAAGGCCATTTGTCATTTGTTGTGCCCTTTAAGTGCAAGTACCAAAAGCTCATGTGGAGTTATGGCTTGTTCCTCTGCCAAAAGAGCAGCTGGACATCTCTGCTCCAGCCCCTATGTCAGTCAGGAGTCAGAACCCTGGGCTTGATCTGCTACCAGGCTTTCTCATGCTGACAACAAGGGAACCTGCAGGCTGTTGTGCCCTTGTTGGTCATGTTCTTATCCTAGGCCAAGGAAAGCCATGTGTTTTCATTCTACCTGAAGGAATTGTACAATTTTTGTTATAAACTGACTGGTGTCTCTTGCATGACTCAGCTTTTTTAGGCCCCCGTCTTTTGCCTAACAGCTTTGTTTTGTAGCACAACCTTTGCAGAGAACACTGTCTCAGTGGCACAGACAACAAAGGGACAGTCCACAACCTAAAGAAATAAAAACACAGGGAAGAGGGGTATCACTAATGCCACTTTTCCCAGATGTTTTTGTCTTCAAAAACATTAGAGAAGGTCTGTGTCTCAGTTATATTGTTCCTTGTGGCAGCTGAGAGGATGCAGAGAGAAGAGAGATGCTAGAAGAGGATAATGAAGAGCTCAGTATTTGGTGAAATTATGATTTTATGTCAAGGGTTGTTTAGGTGTCATATTAGGAAAAGGTTTTTCACCCAGAGGGTGTTTGGGCACTGGAACAGATTCCCCAGGGAAGTCGTCACAGCACCAAGGCTGATAGAGTTCAAGAAGCATTTGGACAATACACTCAGGTGGATGTGTGACTCTCAGGTTGTTCTATGCAGGACCAGCAGTTGGACTTGATGGTCTCTGTGGGTCCCTTCCAACTCAGCTTGTTCTGTGATTCTATGACTGGTCAATTATAACTGTGAATTACATTCACTTCCTTTCTGCCATGGACACTTATATTACCAAAAGAGACCTTTACCTACCAGGAGTCACCCAATACTGGTGATGTGGTTGGGCTGAGCAAAGGTAGGTTTTACTTTAGCAAATCCAGAGTTGATGAAATGGTTCCTGGTTGGCCTCACTGTCTTGTGTCCAGAACAGGCCACAGCAATGTCAGCAAACCCTGGGATGCTGTTACAGGTGACTGACTGAATTATGACAAGTCAATAGGACCTGAAGGCCTAGTGCAATACCCATGATCACAGAATCACAGAATTACTAGGTTGGAAGAGACCTTCAAGATCATCAAGTCCAATTCATTCCCTAACACCTCAACTAAACCATGGCACCGAGTGTCACATCCGGTCTTTTTTTAAACACATCCAGGGATGGTGACTCCACCACCTCTCCAGGCAGACCATTCCAGTCCTTTACCACTCTTTCCATAAAAAACTTTTTCCTAATATCCAAGCTATATTTCCCTTGGCGCAGGTTAAGGCTGTGTCCTCTCGTTCTGTCAGTTGCTGCCTGGAGAAAGAGACCAACCCCCACCTGACTACAACCACCTTTCAGGGAGTTGTACAGAGTGATAAGGTCACCTCTGAGTCTCCTTTTCTCCAGGCTAAACACCCCCAGCTCCCTCAGCCGTTCCTCACAGGGCTTGTGTTCCAGGCCCCTCAGCAGCCTCGTTGCCTCCTCTGGATGCGCTCAAGCATCTCAATGTCCTTCCTAAACTGAGGGGCCCAGAACTGGACACAGTACTCGAGGTGTGGCCTCACCAGTGCCAAGTACAGGGGAAGAATGACCTCCCTGCTCCTGCTGGTCACACTATTCCTGATACAGGCCAGGATGCTGTTGGCCTTCTTGGCCACCAGGGCACACTGCTGGCTCATGTTCAGCCAGATCTCCAATACCCCCAGGTCCCTTTCTTCCTGGGCACTGTCCAGCCACACCGTCCCCAGCCTGTAATGTTGCAGGGGGTTATTGTGGTCAAAATGCAGGACTCGGCACTTGGACTTATTAAACTTTATCTTACTGGACTCCACCCATCCATCCAACCATTCCAGGTCTCTCTGCTGAGCCCTCCTACCTTCCAACAGATGGACACATGCTCCCAGCTTAGTGTCGTCTGCAAATTTACTAATGAAAGACTCAATACCCTCATCCATGTTGACAATAAAAATATTGAACAGGACTGGCCCCAGCACAGACCCCTGAGGAACACCACTGGTGAGCAGCCCCCAGCTGGATGCAGCACCATTCACCACCACTCTCTGGGCTCGGCCATCCAGCCAGTTCTTAACACAGCAAAGAGTGCTCCTGTCTAGGTCAGGGGCTGCCAGCTTTTCCAGAAGTGTGCTGTGGGAGACAGTGTCAAAGGCCTTGTTGAAGTCCAAATAGACAACATCCACAGCCTTTCCTGCATCCACCAGGAGGGTCAGCTGCTCATAAAAGGAGACCAGGTTGGTCAAACATGATCTACCCCTCCTAAACCTATGTTGGCTGGGTCTGATACCCTGGCCATCCTGTAAGTGCTGCATAATGACACTCAATATAAACTGTTCCATCCATGATGGCCAGAAATAGCCAGGAAGAGGTGCAAGAATTAGGATACGCTGCATCATTTGGAATGCAGGTTGGTGGCTATGTGCTCGAAAAGTTATTGTCCACAGGCAGAAAAAAGCCTGACCTGGCAATGATGACAAAGAGAACTTCTGACTGTGAAGGCATCCAGCACACACCCAACATTGCCTGCATTAATGCCCATAGAGAAGGTCAAACATCCTATTCAACCATCCATTAGTCCCTATGTTATAATGGCATTGGACTCCTTTTTCTTCTTTTGGTGAGCTGTCACATCAAGCTGACAATTTGTAGAGCCATGGGCCCAGCAACTGGAGAATTCATTTGACTAAAATTGTTAGTACTCCCTTTGGGACACTACAACATGTGCAGTGACATGGGGCATATCAAGATGGGATAAAAAGTGAGCACTATGACAGTGCCTACCCCTCCTGTGACAGCCTCAGTGATTAACTGAGACTGCTACCCATCGACAGAAGCTGATAGCTGTCCCTCTGCAACCCGTGGCCTTAAAGGCTGTATGCTGACAGTCTTGGATGTGTGCAGATTCACAGCACAGCAACTCAGAAGATCTTCACATGTATAACAAGCACCTCTACCTGCTGCTGGCCTTACCAGATGCAGAGAAGATCAGGAACCTCTGGAGTGTTGGTCCATGTCTCCCAGAACTGATGGTCTACAGCATGGAGGCGGGAATTGGGGTCAGTCACTTGTAGCTGAGAAAAAAAAATTAAATAGTGCCTCAAAAAAAACAAGGTGGCCAGATTTGTTTTTTCTCTCTGCCCAGATATACTGGGTCCCAGAGTTGAGAATAGATAGGATTCTGGAAAAGGCCTTGGTCTCAGACCAGATTCCCACTACAAGAAAAGCCAGCAGCCCATATCATAGGATCCCTGACAAAAAACATGCAATAGGATAAGATGATGGGGGCTGTGTGCAGACATCCAGGTAACATAAAGTTAACAGTTGAGTTCAACCTATTCTCTGTTCCTCATGCTATTCCCACTGTCTCCCTTTATCCATGTAGTGGTTTCATGTTCGCCAATTTCTGTTTCCCAAAATTAGTGTAGTGGTCTGAGTGCCCAATAAAATTATTTACTCTTTTTCTGCTGTGAGATAGGGTTAGGAGAAACACAAAGCAGGCTCAAACTTCAACGGTATAAAGACAGGTTTATTAACACAACTACAAGAGAGGAGAAATTAATAAGAATCAGAACAAAACCTTCGAAACACTTCCCCCTCCCCCAACAGCTTCTTTTCTTTCTCATAGACAATGTATAAAGACAAAACTCGGAACAATCCAAACTCTTGTACCACGTATAAAATAGTCTTTCGTCAGTCCATTTAGAGAGAGAAGTCTCTTTTGGTCGGTTATGGTAACTTTCCACAAGAAAGAACAGTCCACTTGTGGCTTTTAACTCTCACAAAAACAGCCGCCCAGGGAAATCTGCAGTTGTGAAAACCCTTCCATATCTTGCAGCCTTTCCTGTAGCTGCATATGGGCCATGAAGTTCACTGGGATATCATTTTAAAGATGAATGGTTCCAAATGCAAAGGTTTTTCTTCATCTGTCTCTGAAATCATCTCCATCTCAAGAAACAGAGGTCTTCTTTTTTCCCTGGGGGCAGAGGGCTTCATGTCACTTTATCTTACTCTGTTCAAGTTTCTCAGAAGATCACAGCTACTTCAATATTTACTTAGTCCATCACAAATACCTTTGCTCAAATCTACAATCTAAATACTCTCATCATCTCCCCAATGCATATTTTTCCACAGTAGGGATAATCCAGCATATTACAGTCTGTTACCATGGCTCACAAAAGACTTTCAGCCCAAAAACCAAGGCATCTTCTCTATCCTCTCATCTAAGATGTCACTCTTTCACCGACCCTATCTTCGTATTGTCTCTTTGCATGTCCCACTCTGGCTTTCCTAAGACTTGGAAACAAGGTTACTGCTTTGCAAGTTTCATCTGTGCAGTGAAAAACTTAAATTCTTGCCGGGGTCTCTCCCTCTTCGGCTGTGACTCATGATGTTAGATTTCAAAGCCTCACTGTGGGGAGGGGGGTGCTCAGAAACAGCGGCCAGAATCTCAGTAGATAGGATGGTAGATATCTCCCCCCCACCCCTCGGTGACATCAGGATGGGCCTGGCCCAGCCTGGGCTTGGAGCTGCTCCTGGGGGCCCAGTGGACATCTCCCTCGGCCTGGCTGGAGGCAGGGCAGGCCTTAGGGTCAGCTGGATGTTAGTAGCTGCAGCTTCCCTTCCCCCAGCCAGCAGCTGCTGGGTCCCGGGGGCTAGACTGAGCCAGCATGGTGGAGCAGCGGGAGCTTGGCCCAGACCCACCCACCGCACGGAGCAGGCCAGGCTGGTCGTTACCTGCTGGCAGGCTGGACGGCAAAGAGGGAAATTCCTGAGATTCTCTGATTTTTAACCTGTGTAGTCTGGAGGCATTTCTCACTCTCTAATTGTCAATCAAGCTGTCAATATTTTTGCTATAGCTTCCTTGGAAAAAAATTACTTCCATGCTAAACCAGCACAATCCCCCAAAAATGCAAACTGAGAATTTTTGCTTTCTGAGCATACTGAAAAAAGACAAGGGGACCATAACAGCTGCAGAGAAGTCTGACTTCAACTGTCATTATTCCAGATGTCGTGGCACAGCTGATCTGTAGCTGGACAAAATAAATTTGGTCATAACAAATCCAATTCGGCTAACCTGGCTCGTTCTGGAAACAAGTCCCTGGGTGAACATTGGAATTCATACAGGGACCTCAGCCGATCATGTTCAGTCCAGAGGGCAGATATATCACTGCTCAGGGAGCTGGGCAGTATTAAAACCCAGACCAGTTGTCTGGACCTGGGAGTTTTGAACCCACTATATAAGACGGATCCAAACAATAAAACGTGCTGTTTGCTGATGACCCTTGGTGTGTACTGTGCCGTGTCCCTGTCTCCAACCCACCATCGCATGTAACATCCAAACGTAAATCTTCTGGGAAGAAGTGAGGAGGACTGTGCAAGTGGCTGCAGGAATCCCCATCTGAAATGGCCATACTTGGTAAACGGCACTAGACACAAGTGGACGATTCTGGTCACCTGATGCTGCAGGCAGTATTGAGTAGATCTCCACCACACGGGATACCACTGTTTCAAAATCCAGTGATCTGAAAGAACAGCTTACCTGAGAGGCATTTGAACACAGTGCTGACATGGAGCAGAGTTAGGCACCTCCTGACTGGTAAGGCAATGAGCAGGGAAACTGGTTATGATCATCTACTTCCACAGTAGTCCAGGAAACAAGTCTTTAGGCACACTAGCCTAAGGACTTTACTAGCTGTAAATAAACCAGCTCACAAAAAAATAAACCGAGTTGTATGTTTTCTTTGCTTTATGGAAACAGTATGATGAGATCACTGATACTGGCTAACTTCCTGGGACACAGAAGAACAATTCTAGGCTGATGACAACCCCATCCTCCCAAATTGTCACCAGGATCTGCATTATTCTTCTCTACTAGTAGCTCTACTGCATAGAAGTGAAATAATTAATCACACAATCTCAGGTTGTAATGGTAGGCCCCAAGCTGTACGATAGCAAGAATCTTGCATATGTACAGATGATAAATATCCCCTGGAGTTACTGCTCAAAAGACCACTTTCAGAGTTTTCATCACAAAGGACTGTCTCCTTAAAAATCTGCTCTTTCTTCTGAAGTCTGACAGAGTTCTGCTTGGTGCCTCTGTGTGCTGCAATGAAAAAATTATAATCTCCTTCAAGGGGGTGAATAGGAACAACTGGTTTTGGTATTAACTACATACCTGACTGTCATTGCATCTGTGACATTTTTGTTTTCAAGTTTCTCTTGAAAGGCTACAAAGGTTGAGGACTGCAGAGGTGCTGTATTAGCCCGAAGTCTGCGGGCATCTTACAGCACAGAGACAAAGTAACAGCAGCCCCTCCTCACCACCACGCAATCATAGGATCACAGTATAATTCAGGCTGGGAGGGGCCTCAGGAGGCTCCAGTCCAATCTCCTGCTCAAAACAGGGTCAGTTGCAAGACCAGAACATGTTGCTTAGGTCTTTACCCAGAAGAGTCTTGAAAATATCCAGGGATGAAGACTGTACAGCCTCTCTGGGCAATCTGTCCCACTGCCTTCCCGTCCTCAGTCAATTCCTGCAGAAGCATGGAAGTATGCCCCACAGGGTCTTTGAGCCCAAAATTCTGAGAAAGGCCATGTTGGCTGGACAGACAGCCCCCTTGTTTACCAGCATGCCTTCACAAGCACCTGAGGAGGCCTGCTCCAGAATCCCCACACACTCACATTCCATGTATCTCTTCAAAACTCTGGTCGGTACCAAGACAGGGTGCCCATCCTCCTCATCACCTGCTCTGCCCATATCCCTGTACAGCATCAAGATGCTCACCAGCTCCCTATCTCCACCGTGGTTATTGTACCCACCCTTGTCCCCCAGCTCCCCCTTCTCCTGCCAGCGAATATTCGGATATTGTATCTGAATGGTGACAACAGGGTTGCCAAGCAACATGAATCCTCCAAGCAACCAACCATGGCAGATCGCAGCAATCTGTTGCAAACACATTCCAAAGCTTATGGGCCTGACGCCATTTTGTCTCTTAGCATCTCTTCCATCCAGCCATAGCTCGGTTCCACTTAGATCCATCCTCTTCTCTTCCCTCATCAATCAAGAGTACATCCCAGGCACTCCTGCCATTTCTAACCTAAGTTATAATTCTATGCAATATACTAAATGTCAGCTCCCTCTCATCAGACCAAGACAAATGATTGAAGGGGCCACTACCTACCTTAAGTCGTCCTTCTGCTCCACAGGATTGTTGCAACACACAATCCAATCCTCCAGCTTTACTCCAATCTTTCAAATGAAGAAAAATGTTTTTATCTGCCTCTGGAAACACACCTTGTCCTTGCAAACCTTCAGCAGATGCAATGACATGATCATCCTGGGGAGGATGGTGTTTCAAGCAGTCACCAGAGCCACAGGGCAGGCAGACCCCAGTGGTCACTTTGAGAACTTTTTTGGGACTGTAAACCACAATGGCAGGAGACAAACACACAGCAGCAAGATCCACAAGTGACTATTTGCTATTCTTTATTCTGTCTCTTTCGCTTTTCTTCAGGTGCCAGTCACAGCACCTCCTGGGACCAACAACTAGTGGTTTGTCTCACAACCACATAACTTCCTGTACAAGAGAGATGGACACAGAAGGTCATTTCTGTGCTTCACTCTCCTGGAGTTTTTCAGCAGATGAGCAAAATTGAGAGGCAGTAAACTCTTGGAAGGCACTCATTGCACTCAGGAGGAATTGAAGGCTTGGCCTTGCTGCCTGTAATCAGCTGAGTTTAGAGGGGGTGAAGATTTCAGGATGAGCCAACTGCTGTCTTCACTCAGCACAGATGAGAAAGAGGCTCCCCAGACTGCCTTGGGCAATCTCAGAAGTCACCCCAGAAGAAGGCAGAGCTCAGGGACTCGCGTGCTGGCATCATCAGCCTGGCATGTGTGGCCTTACGAGGGCAGCCCCACTAACTAAAGGGCACACTGCTTTTTACCAGGTGTATCACCATTAGGGGCTGGGATTACCTCCGTGGTTTGCTCCAAGTTGGCCATCTAGGGACAGAAGACTTAGTGGCCGCTTCTTTCCAATGAACATTTCCTTTTGTCCTAAAGGACTTGGAGAAGGATGTCCATTTCCAAATTGATTGTTAGGTTTGACAGGGCACCAGGTTTGACTGCTCCCTGATAGAGTACACTGACATTAGAAAACCCTAATTGTGGCATATAATGATGCCATTAATCAACCCATGTGCAGTAGTTTTGCTGATAGGAATTCCGGATTTGGTCTGTCCAGACCTAGGTTACATATATCCACCTCCATCTCCATGGGCTGTACAGCCACACCCTTGCAAAGATGTATTTTAACCAAAGCTAACTGAAAGGGTTCAGATTAAGTAAATCAATCCTCCCACATAAAGAAGCTGCATAGACTTAATTAAATTGATAACTGGGCCAACCTGAACTAAACTAATACAAATTTGGCTATAGACAAGGCTTTCTTTTTCTTACTAAAATCATTAACTAATCCAAGCTTTGATTTGTATTAACTGCATGGTAACAACAGTCCAGTCTTCTAGTGCCTCCGTCTCTATCTGGCCCCAAATATAACATTTGCAAGAGCTGGACACACTCCTGAACATGCCCTCAGAATCAGTATTTATTGTGTTCTTACCTGAAGTCCAAAGGACTCTGTAAAAATGCTGCTTTTTCCATAGAAATAACAATATGGAAGCATCTATACAACCATTCCTCATGGAAGAATTCGAGCAAGTCTTGCTCTTACAGAGAAGCTATAATTTCTGAAGAAGCAGCAGTTAACCAAATAATTCTGTTCCAGCATCTCATCTATGGACCCTGTATACGGATGATGGTATTATCCTATTTTTCTTTCTCAGCTAGTTAATAGGAAATCCCCTTTCAAAGGCAATTTCCATTTTAAATCACCCACATTAAGAGAGACACGTTTAATACCAATAAATCCGCTTTCTTAAAAGAGACATAGAAGCCAGGCTCATCGGCTGACTAAATCCTCTCCCCAACCCCCATTCCTGCCTTGCAATCTGTAGATCTCACAGAAGGGTGATCTAAGACAGCTGTAGTTAGCTAGCTACACTTCTGAGCACTAAGCTGCTCCTTGCTTTGTATTCATTCTGTGCCAAACCAAGGTCACAGGGACACGGGGAGCTAAAAGACTCCTCTTGCTGTGGGAGTTGCAGCTGGAGATGCTTGGAGGCTGGGTTTCCACACACCTCCCATGGGAGCCTCTCCCTACATCAGTCTCCCACTACAAGTCAGTGTGGGGTGAGTGCTACCTAAAGCCTCTGCAGATGAAATTAGTTTTTCTCCTCAAAGCTTTTTTGTAGCACACCAAGAAGAACGAGCTACCAATTCCCAGAGGGATCATGATGCTCAAAACACATGCCCTAAGGGTCCCTCCTCATCTATGGGGACCCTACTCTATCTTCACCGGTGCTTCTCTTATCCAGAGGGATTTCTAGCCTAATTGCTCTTGCAGACAGTTGTACCACACCTTTGGCAGAGACGCAGGTGGCAGCCTTTCCAGGTCTCTTGTGTGCCTAAAGCTGCAGCCAGCAGTGTGGGCAATGCTAAGGCAATACTTCATCAGAAACCAGAGAATGGTGACTTCAAAGGACCCCCACAAGGTCAGAGCTGAGGTGGCATAGGTATCTCACTTATCTGACAGGAAGAGACATGGCTGAATGAAATCCCTGTTGCTTCCCCCTGCTGTGACAAGTAAAAGGAGCAAAAATTACAAAATAAGATAGGCTTAGGAGGGAAAAAAGCAAAACCAAGGCACAGCAGAAAACCTTGGTCTGGTTCCTCTTAGTGCTGCCAAGTACTGCCCCAAAGCCACCCATGTGATTTTCCCTTGCCTCATCATGCAGCTCCCATAAGCCAGACCTTCTGCTGGCAGGTATTATGTTGTGTCCCTCTGCAATGGCCACTCATGGGAGACAACAGCCAGCTCCCTTCATTGAGATGATATCACGACACAGCAGTAGGAATCCTAAAAATTACTTTGAAATCTTCTATCTGAAGCACATATAATTCAGTGTGCATTTTTCCAGTTGAAAGTTTGAATTATTTTGAACAGGCTCCAGCTCTGCAAGGAACCCTATAGGCGGTGTAGTCATGCACAGGCATGCCAAAACAGCATCACTATTAGCAAGTACCTGCCTGTGTGCCTGTATGAAGTAGGGCCCCTCAGAGAGGTAGGACTGAGCCCAGTGACCGAGGAGGGCCCTTCAGCAATACCGCAACCCTGCAGCAGAACTCTTACAATCAGATCCTTCCCTTCCAGGATCACTGCTCCCACAAAGTCTGTTGATAGAGAAACATTTCAGAAAGAAGTTTATTTCTTTAAGGAGCATAAAGGCAAGAAGAGAAGAACTCCTGTTTTGTGCTTTATTGTTCAAAAAACCTTGCCCTCATTGTGCTCCATGAGTCTGTAGCTGACTGGGCACTGCTAAGCAGCAAGGACAGTTCTTCCACTGTGGGAAACCGCCCTGTCTTTACTGGAGCAGGAAGCCATCCTCCTCCCCTCCCTCTTTCCACTCTAGATAGCATGGATAACTATACCTCTTTCTATGCTCTGCTTAACCAAAATGCTATTTCTTAAACAATTCCATAAACACAGACAAGAACACTTTGCTTTCAATCTTGTACTTATTTTCCACCTGATAATAAGATCCATGTCTTGACCTGAGAGTGCATAAACATTAAAAAAATACTTAATCCTGTAGTCAATGGAGAGAAGGAAGAAGCGCAAAAAATTAGTTTGGAGAGTTTCATGGCTTTCTGCTCTGCAATTTGTCATAATAGGTCATAGCAGTTAGGTTACATTACAACACAAGACCAGTGAATGACATGTAGATCAGGGTAAAGCATACCAAGATTAATATAAATTTTATGCAACAGGTTACTTAAATAATGCTTCAAGGGAAAAATAAGTTAAGGAAACACTGGGAGGGAGAGCACACAATCCTCATTTTCTGTTATTCCAAGACAAAACCTCTTCAGTGGACAAAACATCTTGCTTGACCAAAATATTCTTGCTTTAAAAAGACAAATTAGTACCCTAAGTAACTTCTACCATGCCCCATGGTGGAGTTAGGTGCATGCTAGAATATTTCTATCTGTATCTGCACTGAACTGTTAAGCAGATGCTCACTGAGGAGAAAATAGACTGCAATAAACTGGCACTGACACAGATCTGAATCGCTGGGACTGCTATAGAGATAAAATTCATTTAAGAAATGTGGTTTCCCTTTCTATTTTCCTTTAATAAAAAGCTACTGAAACATTAAAAATATCTACTATTTCAAGCAGCATGCTATACACATAAGTAAGAGAAGAAACAGACTCCATTTTATTATGTAAAATGTAATACAACCCGATACTGCACCTCATGGAAGAGCCAAATTAAAGTCCTTTTTCAGAGCAAGGAACAAATCCTGTTCTCATTTACAGAGCTGACCATTAAGGTCCATTTTCAAAGCTATAGTCAATGTATGAGGAAACACCACAGATACCAATAGGAGAACTGCATGAGGGAAAGACGAGAGCATACAGTGCAACACACCCAAGCGGAGATCTCTAGCTATGCTGACAGTATACTGCCCTTCCTCCCTCTATCAACCTCCTCTTTGGTCTTACTCTCAGTGCTCTATTCCAGTCACTATGCAGTGTGAGCCAATATACTCTTGTCACTTTAGCACTGCTTTCCCAGAATGGGGCAAAATCCTAAAACAGGCGATTCTTTGATCTTCACGCAAGTCTCCCCAGGTTCTGCCCAGGCTGCTTCAATAGCATGTAATGAGCTCCTATCCTGTGCAATGAGTAGTCATGACAAAACCCCAAAATTACACAGATAAATCATTGTCTCCTCTCATGATACTGAGAACAGTAATTATTCTGCAAAATTAACTTGCCTCCAAATCAAGCCTTTGGTCCTGCACTCTAGGAAGATTTAAGAGTATGAATTTGAAGTACCCTTAGTACTCAGATGAGATCAGAAGCAGGAGTGGAAAGCTATAATGGAGAGCTATATGCCCCTCCCTTGACCCTGTGAAAGCCAGGCTGACAGCTCCAGAGCCGGTGGTTATCGCACCAGCCTTCTAGAGATCTGTGAAACCTGAACAGATACAGCTCCCTAAATGCTTGTCATTATGTACCAACAAGAAACATTGCCATGCTAAGGTAATAGATGATCAGGTCTCCTTCAACAATGTGACCAAAGATCATCATGGATACTATGAATTCCTGCATAATTTCAACTTTGAAGAAAAATCTGAAGAGTTTTAAATACCATTTTTTACTGGTTATTACTCTCCCCCCACACTCCACCTTGTATATTTCTCCTAGCAAACATTAGCATTACAGTGCCCAAGTCCCATCTCTTTCTGGTCCCTTGTATTCACTGCTTTGCATCACCCTGTTGTAGGAGAAACATGGTCCAAGATGAAACATCATCCTTGCTGCTGCAGAAGGTTTCCAGGTCACTAGAAGAGGATGGCAACCCAGAATTAGTAAGAATATCAAGACTGCCAGAAAATTAGCATGAGGTTCATAGCTACATTGAGTTTTTGGTCTCTAGGAAGAAGCTAAGAAGCCATTTCCTTATAGCCACACTTTGAACACTTGCAGCGGTGTAAGGAAAGCCAAAAAAGTACCAGTGCTCTTTTCAATAATGCCTTGAAAAGTATTTGTGATGGAGAAGAGGAAAGTGTCGCCTTTGGGAGTGGTTCCTGATACGAGATCCTTTAGGTTCTCAGGGAGCAGAATGGGCTGGCTGGTCCACAAGGAAAAACAAGAAAAGTTGGGCACTGCAGGGCCACACCATCACCAACACAGGCACTGCATCTGAGCAAAGCCAGTACAGCAGTCACCTTACAACCACAAATCAAGTCCGAGGTCAGTCCAGGAAACACAACAAGATTTGTCAAAGCTGTGCTGCTCACTGCACAGCTCAGGCTCAGAGCAAGGCTGAAACTAGAGGGCATCCCCAGGCCAAGGAGGAGTGAGGATGAATGGGTGGGGGTTACAGGTGAGGTGCTGAGGGCAATTGCAGCCCACCAGAGCAGTGGGGCTTGGCAGCAGCTCGCAATACTCAGTTTCCCATGTTGGGGCCATGAGTCAGCTTCCATGGCTGCTGCTTCAAGTTTTTCACCTAGCAACAAGACAGACAGATGGATGGGGGAGTGTTAGGAGAGATGCTGAAGCAAAACGAGATGAGAAAGACAGAAACTAAGTTGTCAGGGAGATTAAGAGAAGGATGTGATGCTTGAATATACTTGAGCTTCTAAAGGACAAGGTTCGTGGGTAGCAGAGTCCCTTCTGCACTTCAGCCTTCCTGTGAAAATATGAACACCTCTCATGGGTGAGGGACACATCCAGCTACCTCTTGAGCCACACTGCAGGTCTCTGGGTTCCTGTGTTTTGATCTGCATGTCAAAAGCTCTGCACCAGCTCATCTATGACCAAAGGCTTTGTCATTTGCAGTGCATGAGCTTACCCTGATTCTGCTTCTCACCAGCCAGCCCAAAGTGCTCTGTCAAGGGCTAGCCACAAGGCAGTTCTCACCATGCCCACTGAGGAATGACAAGTGAGCGCTACCACAGCTGATTTTCAGTTGGTTGAACTGAAGCCACTGGGAGGGTTGGAAGGCATGACACCAAGAGCTGCCCAGGGGATGGACCCCACTCAGGGCCAGAGCCCTATACCCTCCCCCAGGACACACCATGCTGCAGCCTTTCCTGCTGGTGGCTGGCTTAGGATCAGGGAGAATAGCCAGGCCGCTTCACCACCTCTTCCCAGAGGAGAGGGTGCTCTCAGAGACTTGAGGGTCAGCACTAGGGAAGGCTGTGCCTCCTCAAGCTCTAAAAAAAGGACTTTGTTCCTGCTCAGCAATTTTTTCCCATCTGGGCTAAATCCACTCTTAGAAAGAGATAGCTCTATCTCCAGGGAAACAGGCTCTCTGCACTCACAGGGACTCAGCCAACTCCCCCTCTCATTTTGCTATGGGGTCACTCGGCAGCAAGGTTGAGGCATCATGGGGCATCAGGCTCATAGGGCCACCCCAGGTCTGGAGCTCTGCGAGCACAGGAATGCTCCAAGGCAACATGTGCTGGTGTCTGTGCTGGAGCCACAGAGCACCTTTGTGAGTTTGCCCAGCTCTGGAGAGCTCACACAGAAGTGATTACAGAGATTGACTGTGCTCAGAAGTCTCTCATTACTGAGAGTGACTCGTGCAGTCTGCTTTGACTCTTCTTATTTCCCCAAAATAGCTTCATGTTCTCAGCACCAGTTTTCTTTGCAAAATCATTCACTGCCCTCCTTCCCACCATAGTGAGACAGAAATGTTCTGCTCACCAAGAAGTCCTCCCCAGCTGCACTACACCATCCCTGCCCCCCCTCACAATCCCCCTCCATCCTCTCTCCTTACATGTACTGCAAGTCCATGGGATGCTTTGGGCAAGCTGGGGAGCCAAAAGAGCTCAGAGGAAGTCAGGGTGACATGACAAGCAGAGCTCATTGCAGAGCCCCACAGGCCCCTTTTCCAGTTAGCCCAGTTATCACCTCCTCCCCATGCCTGCCCAATCTCTGGGCAAGCAATTCATGTCATGGTGGAGGAAGGTTTCACCTAGCAGTTTTTGGTTTTCCTTTCTCTAGGATCAACTGTCAAATCTGAGACCCAAGGAAGTTACCCCAGCAGCTACATTTCGGGAATCTGAGAGAACTGTTCTGCACTAGCATCTGAGCTAGAAAGGAAACAAGTCCACAAGGGTCTTCTGAGCTACAGTCCCCCCACCCATGCATGGACTTGATATCTCTCCTACGGTACTGTCCCAGGTATCTCACCCTTCCCTGCTTTGGGGACCAATTTCCAAATCTATGGTCACTGCTTCTATGCTCAGAAGCAGAGACAGCCAAAGCACCCCATATTGTGTTGCAGGAGAGTTATACCCAGGTTTCCACATAGCCCTGCCATCAGGTCTGCCCTGCTGGGACTCCAGTCAAAGAGGAGCACACATGGACAGCAGACACGCTGCCTTCCTACCCCCCAGACTCTGAGGCACAGCACCGTGCAGGAGCCCAGCCCTGACACAATGCCCGCACAGAGATTGTTGCAGGATCTGTGCCTTATCTCGCCTCAGCATCTGAAAGCAGACTTTGGCTAAGTCCTACATGCTGCTATTTAAAGTAAGCCAATTTGTATTCATTCTGCTTGCTACATTCACCAGTTGTTCTGAATTGTGTTTCAAGCTGAAGGGAAGAGGAAATGCACAAGAAAAAATTATACACTGGTAAATTTTGTGCTAATCCCTTCTCCTCCCATTATTGCTTCCCCTTTTGGGGGGTTTCTTTTTGTTTTCTGTGTTTTATGTATTATTAGCTTTAGCATAATTTTGACTGACAAAATACATAGCTGATAGGACAGACTAATTACACTACCTAGAAGAATTAATTACACCATCTGTAACTGACAGTGGAGCCTGACTTGTTGTTTCCTGGTAGATGGAGCTACATCACCAGCTGCCCCAAATATTTCCCTGTAGAAGGCAAAAGAGGAATTACCGTCGGAAGCATAATTTAAAAGCCATTACTTCTCTTTTTGAGCAATTTAACGTCATTGGGTGACCTAGCCTAGCTGGCCAAGTCTGGAATGAGGCTCATTTACCTTCCCTTGTGATCTTTTTACTGATATTTCAACACATATCCTGGCCCTCTGTCACTAGCAATTAGGGGACTCAGTCAAGCCTAAGAGCTAAAATGGGCCAGGGCAAGTGGCACAGTGTGGTTCATGTCCCTAGAGATACCCTCCTCTTCTACCTCTTCACATCTCCTGGAACCACCTCTCTGGACGAAGCCATCCATGAGCTGGAGCCAGGCTTTGTCTGCAAGTTGGCACAGCCTAAATATGTTTTGGGGGTTGCACTAAAAGTGTGATGGTCGAGATCATCACAGGACATCCAATGCCCTGACTGCCTGGTGCTCTCACAGAAACTCCCAAGGTCAGCATTTGCTGTTGTTCACCAACTATGGGTGGGATGGGAGGGCAGGCCATTCCCTCAGCATTCACTGTGCATGGAAAAGAAGCTACCACACCTCAGGGGAAGCAGGGACCTAGAAGCAGTGAGATCTTGCCTTCCTGGAAAGACTGCATCTCTTACGTGTTCAGCCACAGAGTCCCATCTACCTGCTGCTGCCCTGCCATCAGCAATGGACTCTAGCTGCAGCCATTAAAGGACCGTGGCAACGTTGGTGTTCCCAGCCAGCTGAGGATCTCTTCTGGTTTATATTCTAGCTTACAACAGACCTGCTGAAGATTGTCATGGCTGAATGTGGGTGATGGAAGATCTGTGCAGATGCACAGCCTTGAATGTGTGTTTTCAGCTAAGGGAAAGGAGTTGTGCCCACATGGGTCAGGAAATTTTAAGTAGTCATGCTTTAAGGTAGCTGTTCCTGCCCTTTTTGCCTCCAGCTCTGCTGTAGTTCTTTTCCTTCCACTTGTCTTTTAAGCCCACTCAATTTACACAGGGTAAGCTGCAGTTTTGTTAGAGCAAACCTCTTGCTTGCATAAATGCATTCCTAAGCAAAATTCAGCATACAACTGTATGTATACCCTCTTGATATTGCTTGGCAGGCACACGTTACATGGACAAAAAACCTCACTCTCCAGCCTTTGATCCCTATTTTTAACTAGGGTTCTGTTTTTTTCTTGCTTCTGAACAACTTATTGCAGTGATCCTTAGCCTGGGAAACCTCAATTCTTCTCTAGATAATCAAGGAAGAGCCCGAGAGATCCACTGAGACCTTATGTTTGCCTGACTCAGTTTCTGCCCTGGGTCTTGAACAGCATCCAAACCATATATGGGTTAAGCCTCTAGGAAACATACACTTGCAGGACACAGACAGATTCTGGGGAATTCCCAGGCACTCATAGGGGAGGTGAGCTTTATTTTGGAACTGATATTGGGAAAGGTCTGTGATGGCAACAAAGGACTGTCAATGCACAAAGATGCTCCAGACTTACCCTGTAGGCACGGTGATGAGAACAGCTCAAAACTCTCTACAAGGTTTTTTTAACATCATGAAATTTCTTGGTGAGTGCTGAAATAGCAAGGTACTAGTCCTGCACTGCCAGAGCAAGGATTCATGTCTGGCTTATAACAAATATTTGCATAGATGCATGTCACATGGGACAAACTTCCTGAAATCCTTCTCTTCTGAAAAGGAGAGGAATTCCAAAATTTGGTGGTTTTTCTTTCTTCCTCCCCAGGTAATCCTGGTGCTCATTCTCTTTGAATGAAATTCTCCACCTCCAATTTGAGAGTGCTTTTCTTTGCAGCCTATGGCTGCTCCCAACTCCAAGGACATGCCAACAGTTTCTCTTGGAATGACTATTTTCTACATCTTGCCAAGTTCTGTATAGGTGGGTATCGGAGATCACATAGCTACAGAAGCTGAACTAGGTAGCACCTCCAGACCTGGGCTGGCCCTGGTACAGTGAAAGCTGAGGGAGAGATAAACTCAAGGCAAGAACAGAAGTGAAGACATTATGTCTGGTCACTCTGACCCTCTAACTCTGACCGCTTTGACAAAGGAAGATGCAACAAGGTCTTTATTGGTGAAAGAGATAATAAAGGACCGTACCAGCGTAAGAAGAATAATCAGAAGATTGTGTTTCTAAAAGGGGCTAGGACAAAGGGGTTGGAGTGGAAAATTTTGTCTAAATATAGTGACCTCTAAATACTAGTAACCTAGTGTAATAAAGTGGCTTTGCTTTGCTGGCATAGCAGAGTCTGTGTCAGTCAATCCCCGCAAATGGTGCCTTCCATGAGAGGAAGCAAAGATTCACCTACACTGGTGTCTGCAGGGACACCCCTCGGGACTTGAAGTGTTGCTGAAAGGAAGCAGGAGGCCAGCTGGGAAATCATCGCCTTCAGATTTTGGGTGAGCCGGGGTAACATGGGGAATAATATGTACTCAAGAGAAACATGTTTTTGAACTTAAGTCTAAACTTATAGAGAACGAGGGGAAAATGATCGCTTCCCATTCTCTTCAGCTGATTTGGTGCTGAGCACAGTCGCATGTTAAAAAGTTAAACGACAACACGGCTTCTACAGCAGAGCTGAGGAATGAAGTAGGAGTGAGACTTCGGGACCGAGCCACGAGAGGTGGTAAGACCACCGCTGGCTTTTTACTTCTCTGGCGAGCTATTTTAGAAACTCTGAAAGCTCAGGAGGCTGCTGGGAAAGAGTTGTCTTGCGCAGCCTCCCCGGCAACAGGGGAGGACTCTGCAAACATCTTAACATCTTCCTTCTGTCTATGAACAACAAGAGATAGGGCTGCGGTGAAGAGGAGGACTGTGGCCCAGCAGAGCAGACCTTTGTGACCTTCAGGCAGAGAGCAGAGCTCGAACCCTGCTACAAAAACAAGGCACCTTTGCAAACCAGAATCCTACTGAAAGCAAAATGCTGGCACAGCTGATAAAGTTAGGCCAGTGATGTTCGCTGTACAAAAAGTCTTCCCAGTGAGTACTGGGAAGTGTTCCAGTAGTGTAGTGTAGTGTAACTTACAAATATTACAGTAATTTCTTCACACTGAAGCAACTTTTTATTATGGGTTAAAAATCCTATATGAGAGGGACCTTGAGATGAAAAGCTCCTGTAAGCAGCTGCAGCTGGAGTTCTAGGAAAAATACTGGTAACAAACCTGGCTGGGCGTGCTTCCAAGACACAGGTCCTAAGAACGGAGCTCCCCCAGCCCACGGCTGGCCCCATGGCCGGTGTTGGTCCCCCGGGCTTGGGGGCCCACGCCGGCTCGTCAGAGCTCTCCCACCTCCTCCCCAGTCCGGGCGGTGGCGGCAGCGTCTCTTGAGCCTCTGCGCGGTGCTGATGCCCGGCCCCCGCTCCGCCCATGTTGCTGCTATCTCAGTCACAAAAGTTGTTTTACCTGCATGTTATTTACCTTAATGTTTAACTCTTGTATGACAGTGTCTTAGGGTGACTTTATGATGCTTGTATCTTTAATCGTCTGTTTTGTTTGTGCTGTATATTAAGTTCTGTACTTTTAAAACTAGTTCTAGAGCAAGGAGGGGCAAAGAAGTAGTGCACAGTTTGTTTTGAGAAAACTGCCTGACTCCTACGTATTTTTTTCTCCGGCGGTTATTCATCTGAAGCACGGACAGCGGTGGGACAGAGATCTCCTGTGCTTTTAGTTAGTTTTAGGTAGCTAAAACAGAGAAGTTCCTTAGACTGGTTTTTTTTTTTTTCTCTCTCTCTTTTTATTAAGACTGTTTAAACCTGCTCCAGACTAAAAATTTTTTCTCACAAATTTACCCTAAACCAAACCAGACAGATTTACAGTAACTTTTCATAATGGTAGAATCAAAAAAAGTTAAATTCTGTTATATCTAGAGCTTTTTAAAAAACACTTTCAATTCTAACTTTACTTTTGTTAAATTTAAGTAATATTAATTTTCAGTTCTGTTACGTTTCAATTTAGTACAGTTTAAGTGATGGTAAAATTCAGTTCTGTTGAATTAAGTGAGCTAAGTTTACTTTCTGTTAATTTGAAGTTCTGTTACACATAACTTCAGCTAAATTAAGATTCTATTAAGGTTAAGTACTGTTAAGTTTATTTCTGCTAAGATTAATTTCTGAAGTATTAGTATGATTAAGTAAAGTTAAATTTAAGTGTTATTCTTTTTAAGTTCTGTTACTTTAAGTTCTGCTAAGTGCTATTAAGATCAATTCATTAATGTTAACTTTAAGTTCTCTAAGGTGTACTTTCTATTTAAGTAACATTAAGTTTCAGTGAAATTAGTTATTGTAAGTTTGTTAAAATATATTTGTTTGAATTGTAAGATACAATGCTTTTGTTACAAGATATGAATAATGTGAAGTTTACAATGTAGCTAAAGGTAAACCAATAAGTCAAGTAGAAATGGGTTTTGAGGAGAGGCTGTAGCCAAGCATAAAGTATCTTGTCATTTTAAATTGGCTGAAGTTATACATACATTTGGTTTTGGCTGATTAACAGGCCAAGAAAAAGTAACAGAAGGAAGCACTAATACTAAAAAAGCCTTGGCTAGCATAAGCCGAGTATTACTATGAGGCAATGGCAAGCCACTGCTTGCTTAATAATTTTTGATGTACGGGCAAACCATATCGCTGCCCACACACCAGCTGTTTAATTTGTATACTATTCTGACTGGTCCTTGAAGGATCACAATGCCGACAATCCGCTCTTCTTTAGTAAGATGCACAATACTAAGGGTACCCACAACTTTGACGCTCACATAGAGTCCACACTTGATGACCCTCTGTATGACAGGCCAAGCAGGGAAAGGAATGTAACAGACCTGCAACCACCTCTGGATGTATGATCATCTGGTTCTCCGAGGATGAAAGATTTATCTTTTGGTCCTTTTCTGTGTTTTGATCGGCTGGCTGATCTATAAATGTTAGTAACCTAGTGTAATAGTGTCTTTGCTTTGCTGGCATAGCAGAGTCTGTGTCAGTCAATCCCCACATGTGAGTGAAGACTGGGAGAAAAGCAGGCTGGAGTAGAGCTGGAGACTGGAAAGGAGATGTGGCAGCGAAGAAAGAGGAACAATAGTCCAAAGAGGGTCTAAGGAAAGGGTGTCTATATGAAGTAAAAGGATGTCTGATGAAAGGGAGCAGTCACTGGGGAACAACAGGAAAAATCTGGGGAACAACAACAGCAATGCAATGAGTGAGCAAAATGAGAGACAAAAAGAGGAGCAGATGCATGGAGAAATGAACAGCAAGAAGCTGTTCCTGCATTTTCAGCTGGGTATTTCTGTGACCTTAAAATGTCACTTTATTTCTTTATACCTTTGCTTACTTACCTGTCATTTAGAGGTAGTCATAATATTTCAATCACCAAGAGCATGGGTATACTTAAGCAAAAAGCTTCAAGATCATGGGTGAAACTGCAAAGTGTTGTCACACTTAGATTTCACACGTGTACAGATATGCTCAAATGACCTCATATATTGATAACGACATGTATGTAGATTCAAATATATCACAAAGGTATGTATGCCTTATTTATTTAGGCCTAGCTGACATTTCATGGTTGCCTAGTTACCAGAAAACAATAATGAGAATCTGCTTAGTATATATTGCATGATGAAGGGAAGGGAGAGGGTAGATGGGTATCATGTCAGACACAACTACTTGTTGGGTAGGTTAGCCCTTTTGGTGGGAAACACAGAGAAAGGCAAAAGAGATCAGAGCTGAAAGGAATTCAGACAGGGAGGCAATAAGCTGAGGCATGAGGTATGTGAGGTTCTTGAAATTCCCATGGCACATCTACGAGCATGAATCAAAGCTCAAGTCACTGGAAGCTGTGAAATGCTCATTACTTTCATGACATATTCCAGGTTTCAAGGTAAACAGAGATTGGGAACATAATAAGCGGTTACAAAATCTGCTTTTACTTATACCAGACCTCTACCTTCATCCACACCAGTACTGGCACCCTTTCTTCAAAACAAATGCCTTTGCTAAATGTAATGGTTTTGCTGAACAAAAAAAGCACAAAAAAGTGCATTTTTCCCTTCCAACTGCATTAATTTTCTCCAAGATTTGCCTCCACTGCAGCTCCCAACCACTTCAACATTTGCTTGGCCTGATTTTGTAAACTCATGGAGGAGCCTTAAGGTTCAGAAACTCATCTGACTGTTTCATTTCATGCTAATGGTAGTCTGTGTAAATTATCTGATGAAAACAAATCTTTCTCAGATTGACAACTTTGGTTGCCAGATCTCATACAAGCCCAGAAAGCTTAATCAGGGAGCTTGTCTCAGGACACCCTGAGAGTGGTTTATGGTTCAACATTCCCTTCAGAATAGAGATTCTGGAGTTCAACCTTCCCTGAAGACACATCTAATAGCAGATAAAGAGGTTAAGACAAAATTAAAGTTTAGTGTATTTTTCACTATCCATATATTACAAATTCAATTGCTAAGCTTAGAGACAAAAACCCAGGCTTTTGCTATAGTTAAGCTGCCAGAAGTTCACTCTCTGCATCATCCAGCTTAAAAGATGTTAGAACACAGTCCTTGTACTAAGGATCCAAATCCCAGGCAAGATCCTTGTCCTGGGTATTTTTCAGACACATACTGGATATGTTACCTCAAATACATAGCTGCTTAAAAAAATTCCACTGAGGATTAAGGCTTCTTTCCATACTCCTCAATCTCCAAGAACTCCCTATGACTCATAACATTAATATTTATCAACCTGTGTTAACATTTCTTCCAAATTATTATTGACTGTCCTAACTTTAGAGATGTTGTTGTTGTCCCTTGATCATATCTAGGAACAATTCCTGACAAGATAGTTAAAAAACCTCTTTGCTGGTGAAGTTAAACACCAATGTTTAACTTGGCTCCAAACAAGCCATTTTAATTTTCTTAAAGAAACATTGCTAAGACTTTCAAAGCATATGTCTGCTACTAGACCCAAAGGACCACCCAGCCCAGTGCTCTGAATACAGCAAGACCAGCAAAGGCTTAGGAAAAAACAGGGCAAATACATAGTGATGCTTCTCCCACTTCTCTGAGAATCCAGATATCTGTGGCTGAGAGTTTCCTGAGCCAAAGATCACATCTGTGTCAATGAGTTTAGTAGATCTTAATGGCCTTCTCTTTTTTTTCTATAAATGTGTCAAGATGCTTTTAGAACTATTTATAACTTTGCCCTTCACACCATCCAGTGAATTCCACAATTTGTGCATGCACCAGATGAAAAAAAAGTGCCTCTTTTTGATTTTGACTGATAAATTTGCTGGGAATTCCTACTCTTCATATTAAGAGAAAACAGTCATTTCCTACCCGTCTCTGTGATCCTCCTAGACCCCTGTCATGCCCTACTCAGANGTGCCTCTTTTTGATTTTGACTGATAAATTTGCTGGGAATTCCTACTCTTCATATTAAGAGAAAACAGTCATTTCCTACCCGTCTCTGTGATCCTCCTAGACCCCTGTCATGCCCTACTCAGACATCTCTTTTCCAGGCTGAAAGTCCTAACAGCCTACCAAATAAAAGGGAGGATTTGAGTCTTGCTGCCTTATGAACTGAGATACTGAAAAGCATGTAGAAGTGTAGAAAATTATGTAGTATGAAGTAGATATACATTATACAAACATATTAATGATATTAGTACATGCAGTTAATTTCAGGCTCTTGATGAAGATGGGACAGAATGGCAAACAGCCTTGGGGAGAACAGTGCTCGGGACAAATCACGCTTGCCCACTCTGGAAGGATGTGTTAAATCAGAGCAGTAAAAACAAACATTTTTTCATCATTCAAACCAGTTTCAGCTCAGATAAACGGATCCCAAAATCAGCTGTGCTGCCACACACATCAGATATCTGCCGTATTTCTATCCAGCCAATTACAAAGCCTGTTACACATAAGGGTGAAACCCACTCAGCAAAAGTGGCTCTGGTTGCCTAAAAGCTGATTTAAATTACAGCTCCAGCAAATTTTAGATCAAACTTAACTGAGAAAGTTTTTAAACTTCCTTCAATTTTGGAGGTATATTCTCCAGGTCTGGAGTTTGAGTTTTTTCTGTACTCATATACCCAGGTAAGTACAAAAGATTGCTTTTTTATCTCCTCTGCAGGACAAAAGTTGCCTCATCAACCAACCTTATGGGCTGTGCCATAAATCATGCTGAGAGCCAAGTGCATAACATACAGGAACTAAAGTAATGTCTTGGTTAGAAAAGACA
>VYZR01027178.1:37418-64394 GCA_013400675.1 Oxylabes madagascariensis
GTGCCCTTACCTGCAATTATGCACACACAGTCTGTGGAAAGAGTAGATAAAGACTCTCCTGTGAACCGTCCCTTGCTGAGCTAATTCACCCAACTGGTTTAATTTCATTTGCCCTCAGTCTGCCATTGCAGTGATTACATCTAAATGAAAAGACAAGGAAACACCAAAACGGAAAGTCATTAGATTTATTGTCTAAATTTTCAATTTGACTTCTATTTTTGAGCAATCTGAAAGTCAGGGTAACAGAAAGCATGTTGCAAGAAGTGTTTGGTACTTTCTGATGGTAGTGTGTATGAATATCTCATCTAGTGGCTAAAATTCGTGTTTTGCTGTATTTTACTCCTAATATCTTGGGATTTATAAACCCATAAATAAATGTCTTTTTGAGAATATCTAGTGTTAACACTGCAGTCTGCTCTTCAAAGATAAATACTCTTTTTAAGCTGCAGTTTTAAAAGGTTTTCTGTGGCACAATGATCTGAGGGAATACCCAAATGCTTATTTTAAATATCTATATGCTAATACATAACTTCCAATATTATAATACACACCATGTTCTACTATTTATTTCAATGTAACTTCTGCAATGCACATGGATCTTTGGAAACTGCACTGCTGGCTCTGTTAGCAACATCCAAAGTGTTGCCCTGATTTTTCAGCCTTCCTTGATGTGTACTTAGAATTCTATGTTTTCATAGTTTCAGGTTTCTTTCTTACGCACCGGTGTTATAATTAGAAGCAATATTTATGATACACAGGGTTTGTTTACATTCCATCTTTTGGAGGAAGGATCAACTGATGGGCAATTGTTTTAACCAATGGGATGGGAGAGGTGTCAACCTTCTCCTCCAATTCCTGGTTTGTGTAGAAATAGTATAAATATGGAATCAGATGAGTAATAAAAGAAGAGTTCAGAATTTTTCACCCTAAGAAAAGTGTGTCCATCATTGTGTGTCCAACAGTGTCATCAAGGATGGCAAAGCTTTGCACAGGAGGGGTGTGTGGATTCAACAATCCCACGTGTTCGTCCATGAGACCTTACTCACAGGAAGGAACCAACCCTGGAGACAGCTCAGTCTCTTACCCTGTATGTATTATGGAGTAGCAGGATTACACTTCCACACAGTGCACCATTTATCAAAAACAGATGCTATAAACACACTGAAGCTATTTCAGAAAGAATGTAGGCACAAGGCTTCTGTCAAATGGCCCAGGACTCCACTCTTCCCATCTAATACACAACGTAGGTGCTTCTCTGGAAAATACCAACTCCCTGTCACATTTTATGGTTGCATCGTATTGCCCAAATCATTGTTTACAACACTGTTTTTATTGTTGTACGGTAAAATTCAACCCTGTAAATGGTCAAAAAATCTCCTTCCGGTGAGCTCCAAGCTACACAGTGTAATGTGTGGATATAATGTCAATTCTTTTGAACATGAGCCATATATGGAATTTAACATGGAGTTTGCTCCCCCACCAAAATCTATGTTGACCTTGAAAACTATGAAGTTGTTAGCTTAGTCTCCTGGGGAAATCATAGTGATAAATGCTAGGCTGTTGAAAAGTACATACAATAAATTTCAATCCAAAGACCACAAATAAACAAACAAAACCCAGCACAATGTTCCAGTAAATCCCAAACAAACTAGTCTATCAATTAGCCCAAAAAAACCCACTCAAAGAGGGCCTGGGGTGGTGATTACATCATGTATCAATAATTAGATTAATTCATTCGATCGACTAGATACATAAGTATGAAATAAAGAAAAATGGAAAAATACAATAAGCATACACAACCACATTGGCCTCTCAGGCAAACCAGTGTCATGTAAGGATTTTTTTTTCCATCATGTGACTCATTATGCAGTACTAATTACATCATCTCCCCATCTTGCTGCCTCTAGACACTCGATTGCTATGGATTGGTTCCTTTCCCTGAGGCTGCAGATACATTTATAATAAGCATGGACGAACCTCAAAGTAATGAATCCCACCCCCTTGATGAATTTATCTTAAACAGAACATGTTAGAGAAAACTCCAAATATCTTATTTTAAAAAGTATCACAGATATTTGGGTTAGCTTCTAAAAACTAATATTTTCCGATTGGAAACCAGCTTGATCATGCAGGTGTCTGGCTTACACTCCTTTATATTCTTTATATGGGGATTTAAGAAGTACAGCACCTTTTACATAAGCCCATTTAAATTATCTGGGCACCAAGTTTTTTGCTTTCTGAATTAATTCAAACTTTAATATGTGACTGCTTCTGATAATATCATGAATTATATGTAAATTTTGATCATACATATTTGAGTGGACAGTGCCAGAATTTAGTCTTGTTCTGTCATTGTTTGTGTAACTTCAGAATTGGAAAGAGATTAAAATATTTGCTCTTTTTTCCGAATACTTTCCAAAGCCAATGCATACCATTGGAAAATTATAGAAAATGGAAAAAATTTCAGACCTTCTACAAACACATACAGCATAGTGACTTTAATGAAGATGTGCTAATTGTCACAGGGGTATTCAAAAGGTGCATCTCTTTATTAGGATAACAGTTTGTACCAGAGCAACCATATGTTGAGGTAGATTCCTATCAAACATTTCATCTTCAACAATTCTAACATGCTCAGCACATCAGGGGTGGTAAAACCGTGATGTTTACTCCAACAACATTGACATCTATTTCCAAAGCATTACATTGTAATGACTTACATTGAAATCTAATCCTCTGAATTATGAAGAGGTTAAATTCCTTGCATCACAATTTTTCAAGAAATACATGAGGAACATCCACCCTCACATTTGTACAATACTTTACACATATCTCAAAATAAAGAGCACAAACTATTAGGATCATCAGAACTCATGGAGTAAAAATAGATTTATGGAGCTAAATCACTCACTTAGCATGAACGTTATGGGAATGTTCCCTGGCTGATCTGGGGTATTTTTTATTTTATTATTTTCTTTTCATTCCATAGTCATTACACGGATAAGTTACCTAATAGAAACCATAATTGTGAATACAGTATATTTAGATTGCAATGTAGATTTTTTTTTTCTGCCGCTTTTGAAAGTAGCAGCACATCTGGCTGCTTATCTCTCCTAACAGTGACCAAGGAATCTGATCACAAACTTTTCTCAACTGTTAATATTGGGGATAAGCCTTATTGTAATGCTGAGCAGACCTATTATTTACTGTGCAAATCAGAGTACTCAAGCTGCTCACTGATCCCACATCCACATGAACAACACATTATATAGGCTTTTATGAACTTTCTCTGCATGTGCGTAAAAGGAAGGTTTTGTCTAATACCTCCCTGGACTCTTGCTTGCACTGGTGCTCCACAAAACCTATAGTACCAAATACACACCCTGGATCATTCCTCTTTCCACCTCAAGAGAGGGGAGTGAAACCTCAAGGAATGGATGTCACAAAAAGATTCTCTGCCTTAAAAATGGTCTCCATTTTTTAGTAACGTGAGTCAAACCCACACTCAGTTATGGGCACAGTATACAGCAGCATATCCATGATTACCACGAAGAAAGCTCAGACAAACGTGATCCTCAGAGTTTCAGTAGAAAAATACAACATAACAGCCTACTCAGAAATGTTATATCTCCCTTCTATGAATGCAATAGTTTCATTTAAATAAAATCAGGTATAAGCAATAGCTGCAGAGATGGAGAAAGCTCAACGTTATTAACATTTCTGAATGTTAACAGTGTTAACAAATTCAAGCATTTATGAGGAAGAATATAGGAGGGAATATCTGCTTGCTTGCCTTTTGGACACACAGAGAATAGATCCATAACATACAAGAGAATAGTAGAAATTCAAGGATGTCAGTGCCTGACAACAACAGAAACAAGGGTGTACAAAAAAGTAGTCAAATCAGCACTACATGATAAACATATTCACCTCTCTTGGGCTTGGAGTTATTTTTCTATTAAAAGAGTGGAAAATAACTGAACTCCTGAGATAAGCTGAAGGTTTGATCATTTCCTCTGCAAAATCTGTATACTCAAAGTATTTTACACACACTCTCACCTTTTCTGATTTTCCTTTCTTTTGTCCTTTTTTTTTTTTTTTTTTTTTGGTTATTCCTGCTTTTGTTCATTGTTGATAAAAGCAAAGGCTAGCAGTTTATCTGCAGCAAGAATTTACAGCTGTAGCAACACTTCTAGGTCACCAGCTTGCCAGGCTGACACAGTATACTTATGAGTGCGAAAGGCACTGAATCCAGAAAGTCCCATATTTAAAATTAAAAAACAAAACAAAACAAAACAAAAACAAAAACAAACAAAACAACAACAACTACAACAAAAGTAAAAGGAAAAAGAAGGGGAAAAAAAGCAGAAAAAATAAGGGAGTGGAGCAAAATTATAATGCCAATTCCTTTAGCTACCAGACTATAAATTTTGCAGGAGTAGGAGCTTCACCTTTTTTTGAAACTTCCACAATACACTGAAAATTTATGAAGATTTAATGGAAGAGAAAGAGGGAAGCTGACAGAGTGCAAAAATATCTTTCCAGTTTACAATTCCTTCACTTGGGAAGCCTGACAGTCTGTGGTCCACATTCAACATTAGATAGTCAATAAGGATTTTGAAAAGGGAGAGAAATCCCTTATCTTTTAATTAAAATTCAGATCCCTGGGTCCCAAAATGTCAATGATTTCAAGTCATTGCAATCTGAAAGAAGGCCACTGTGCTTCATCAAGGACCAGAGTAGAAAAGAAACTCCAGATCTACTGAAAGGATTAAGAGCTGCTACCAACAGCACTGAGGATATTCTGGGTCCAGATATTAAATATATAAATGACAGATACCCCCTGGGTGAGTTTTGCAGTATCTCAGTCCTTTATTTAGGCAGTTTGGTTTTAAACATTTGCGGAAAACAGAAATTTAAAAATGGAGACTTCTTGGTCTAGCCATCAAAGATTAAATGATTTTTACAAGCCTAAGTATCACAAATTCCATCTAAAAATGCACACTTTTAATACTGCAAATGTTTAACTTCTCCAGCCATTTATTGAGTGGCACTATATACTCATAAACTCCTGATATTTTAAAATCCAGAAATGAATTTTGATCAAAGCAAAGCTCTAGATTGAAAAGGAAGTTGTATGCCTGTGATTTTCAGTATGAGAAATGCCGAAGGATAAACGTGGCCGTTCAGAAATTTTTACTATATAATTTCAGAATTGATCTACGTAGAAGACCATTTAGAACACAAAAATGCTAATAATGCAAAGAACTGAATAAAAATCCATTGTGACTGTAAAGATTCATCTTAACCTGACTTGGCTGGTGAGCTTCAGTGGCACTCTGAAAGAATAAGTTGCAAATGAGGCAAACCAATGGGCATAAAAATTCCTAAGAAATGGGATTTTTTTTTTTCTCAACTTTGTCCAGTAACAAGGAAGTGATTGAAATTATTCAGCAGATGGCTCGGATGTAAGAACAGCTCGGTAGAAGCAGGACAAGGCTAATTAGAGTATTATGCCTGTGAGTCTTCTTTATTTTCTACCTCATTCCTTCTTCCCTCCCAGAGAGTGTATCCAGCCCCTCCATTTCTCTTTCAAACATCACCTTCAATCTCTGCAGCGCTTTTGTGCAGAGGCACACCAGAGAAGGGCAGAATGAGCAGGGGATTTGTGCTGAGCAGGGAGCAGGGAGGCTGCCTTCCCTCCGGGCAGGGGTGCTGCTCCTTTCAGCTGCTCGCAGGGAAGATGCTGCTCCGCTGCATTCACAGCTGCTGGGCTAAAAGCTCCTGTCAATACCCTGGCAATGCTCATGCAGATTGGTGACCACCTTTCTGTGCGCTGCCGCCGAAATTGGAATCACGGGAACACCTAAGATTGAAGGCCCTGGGTTTCACACACCCAGTAAGATGGGACTATCAAAAGGATATTTGCATTGGAATGGATAACGTTACCGACATTCACAAGGTTGCACATCTGTACTAGAGAACAGGAAAATCATTTTGTCTTGTGATCTAAGTCAAATTCATATAAGCAATAAATACTATCCTGTTTTGAGCTTTTTTTTTCCTTTTTAAATTATCAGTGAAAAAAACCCCCAATGTATCTGCCTATGTGAATGAATAACTACTACTCTATTTTACAAATAGATCATGTTGCTACACGTGGCAGGAATTACAGTCCATCTAATGCAGAAATATAAATAATATGAACCCTGAGACCATCTATGAATTTCTTTCTTTGCTCATACAATTCCAAGTGTGATTTTAATTTTATTTCTTGTCTAAACTGTATCAAGGAAAAGGATGGGGATCCTTTATACAAATCCTTTCTATTTAAGACAGCCTAAATATGTATTGCTTGAAGACTGCCACCAATGCTATCTTAGCATAACCTAAATGGGTACAAGGATACACCAAGCCATTTCCCATTGATTTTTTTTCTTAACAGAATATACTACAATCATATCTGTGCAAAGACATTGTGAGATATGCAGTGTTGCAAGACTTCTTGACTATACATTAAGAGAGCATCAGTGGAGCAGAAGAAAACAACTGTGAACAAGGATACCTGCATGACAAATAGCATTTATATATGAGACATGGTTTTTATGTGGCAAACATCAGTGAATTAGTAAACCACACTCTGTGAATTGTTAGAAAGCAGGGTTAAAACAATATTTATTACTGATTACAAGCTTGAACTCCAAGCAGACCTGTACTAATAAATTTTCTAAAGCCTCCTAAACTAAATACAGTTAGATTTAAAATGTCCCCACCATCATGGAACAGTAAGCTGGAGGTACAGGAGCCAGGCATGTATCACCTATCCTGACAGGGCTTTTTCATAGGAGAAATTGCTAAAATAGAGAAGTTAGCAGAGCAGTGACAAGATGTTCAGATTTCTCTTTGCTGCACTCCACCACAGTCATTCATGAAACAGGGAGTGGATGCAGCCATCATAATAAAGATCAATACATCAGTAGTTTTAAGCTGTTCTTTGGACTCCATGGATCTCAAAGAAGAATAAACGTCTTCCACTTTCTTAATGAAGTTGTTTAAATAAAATCAAACTCTAAGGAATATTTTTCTTTATGTTTGATCTTAAAATGTAGGCAAGTGTTTGAAATTACCCCAACTGGCTTCAACACAACCACGCTCCTGCAGAATGTCTAACACAAAAAAAAAAGCAGGTGCAATGTAAAAGGCCCAATGAAATAACAAAGCCCACAGCTCAGACAAGGTATACACTAATATGAAACAGTGATATTGTAAATGTGTTCCAACGCATTTTTCTACAAAACTTCAACCATCGTATTCAGTAAAAGTATTGTTAATTACATTCACTGTTTAGGCTGCAGCCATGCTTAGCTGGGTCAACATAGTTTTGTGCATAATCTGAAAATTTATATAAAAATCTTCATATAACATATATATAATAATGCAAAGAGTCCAGCCAACTTTATTCTATTTTACATCAGATAATACAACTTCTAGCAGTGGTTGTACTAACATACTGCTTTTAGGCAAAGAAACACAAAACCTTCATGTCAATGGAAAGAGTTTTGTGCAATATTTTTAGTAAAGAAATTTTCTAGAGAGTGGGCAATCAGCACAATGCAATAATTCAGAAGTGTTTTAATCATGCCATCTGGGTTGTAGAACTAACGAGCAAAAGGGTGTTCCTATTAGTGTCTCTAACAGTAATTGTTATTTTAATTGGCCGAAATAAACTCTGCTGCCCCCAGGCCAGTCATAACACTCTGATGGCGTAGACCTGCTTTCCCTTCAGAAGGTAGAAGTGCAATGGAAACCTGCCCTGTGGATAAGTAAGAAGCTAAAACAGAACAGTTACTAATTTTCATAAAGATTGTTCGGGGGTACAAACAAAACAAAAACCCCACACCCTAAAAATAAAATGGAATACAATATACTAAATTTTCCTGGGCACGAAAGCTTTTTGGCATTACACAACATTTTAATCATGCATCTGGCATGAAAATTAATGGAGAAGGGATGGCCTTGTAACTATCTTCTGGCTCTTNAAACAAAACAAAAACCCCACACCCTAAAAATAAAATGGAATACAATATACTAAATTTTCCTGGGCACGAAAGCTTTTTGGCATTACACAACATTTTAATCATGCATCTGGCATGAAAATTAATGGAGAAGGGATGGCCTTGTAACTACTTCATCTTCTGGCTCTTCTGACAAGAATCCCATGTAGGTGATAATCATAATGTATAATTTGGGTGATTTAAAGTTTATTGGAAAGAGAGGACATTAAAAATAAATTTAGAAATGGATATTTTACAACATATCCTTGACCATCATATTCAAGGTAGAATCAAGGTCCCTAACCAGTTAATCATAGAGATATTTACTAAAGTGGATATTTGCATTTAATCAAGCAGTATCAAAGCCTTCATCTGTTAATAAAGGAACCATCTTTGGTGCTCATCTCACTTTGCTCTGTAGAACACAGCCACAAAACAACTGCACTGAAAGGACTCAGGGCCCCGTCTCATGCCTCCCCAAGAACATCCTAATCCCAGCTTCTGTGAGGTCGTGTTTTACCAGCCCCTTGAAACCAGCACCAGCCAAATTAAAGATTCCCTACGGATCAGAAGAACGTGAACCTAACAAAAGGGGTGAATTCAGACTTTGTGACAACGAACAACAAAAACAAGTTTGATGTCCTTCCACTACAAAGTCAGGCTTTTTGACACCTAGACTGGAATGGACAATGTCCAAACAAAGGAAATCTTTAAGACACTCTTCAGCATTTTCAATTAGATATTCCACGAGGCTCTCCACTCAGCAGGTTTGCTGCTGTGTTTTCTGTCCAGTGATGATTAGCTGTCCCCGGAGAGTCCTGCAGTGCCTCAGGTTATGAGCACAGGCTTCTTTCAGATCCAGCCTTTAAGCAGCCTGCCTCTCCAAAGCCCAGGCAGTTGGGCCCTTTGTAGGCAGCAGTGCCTTGTTATGTTCCAATTGCTTCAAACTTGAAAAGAGTTGGGATAGGTTAATTCTGGCTATGAGAAAATACACCAAAGAGAAAATACACCAAAAAGAAAATACAAAGTATTTTTGCATCAAGGCAAGGCTGAACTTAGTTGTCCTGCCTGCCCCAGTGTCTAAAAACAATTGTTTACACTAACTTCACTAACTTCTATATTTAACTGTATCCTGGTCTCTTTGTTGGGGATAATGATACTAAAGCACCTGCAGGATTTTGGCTAACGCTGAAACAAAGTGACTGATTTACCTGTTGAGAGAAAAAGCTTTTTCTGCAGGAGATTGTAGCTGTATGAGGCCTCCTACAGACTGTACCCTCCTGAAGGACTTCAGGACTTCCTGCAATTTCATTTGATATCTTCACCTCCCAATGCTTAATAACAGTATTTTAAAGGATCAGTGAAGAAACAAAAGTTGTTTTCTTAAAATGAAATAACTTTTGTAATGTCACCTTGCTGCTCATTGCCTTTGCCATATTTTAAGGTGTAGAATAGACAAACTGTGCTTAGGCAATTAAAAAATGGGGAACCAAGATTAAATCCTTATAATTATATATATTAGATCCTTATAAATATATATTTTACATTTTAAAACATAGGGTCTCATTATCAAGGAAATGAAAATAGAATTTACATTTTAGAGGATTGAGCTTTGAGATAACTATGGCTGAATGTCTCCTGTGTTATAAAAGGTATTTACAGTAGTTATATTCTGTCTTTATAAAACAATGGCAGGGATTATTTATAAGCTCAAGATCTGCCAGATTTTAGCAACAGTAGTGACCCCACCTTATCTTTTGCTTAATGGATTTACCTATATATTTTGACTCCATGCTTCCATAGTAAAAAAATAATTCCAAGAACAAATGTGTTTGGCGCTATTGAAAAGACAAGACATAGCTTTTCTCTGATTACAAGCTTTGTATCATCCAGACAGTCCAGGGTCTTGCCTTGCCTTGTTTAGCTCTGGCAGCAATTGTCTAGCAATTAGATAATTGTTCCTTGAATTAGTTTTAGTTAGTTTTAATTTATGGCGATGACAGGTACTTATTCACCATAGAGTGAATGAACTACCATTCCAGCAAAAGTGTGCTCTGGAAGGAGTCTCAGGCAGCACCAACAGGGGCCCCAGAACAGAAGCACAAATCATTAGGATCTGTCCAGGAGGACAACATTCTTTCATTCCCATGAAATCAGTTTCAAAGGAAACAAAGTAAACAAAAAGAATGAACAATGGAACCAATGGAAAGTAAAAAAATACATAAGCAAATGAAATTTTATAAAAACAAATCAAATTCACCCTAAAACTGAGAAGGAAGAAACTGCCAATATCAAAGTGTTCCCAAAAGAAAGAAGGAAATCTTCCTCACTTCCTCACAGTCCACCCAACAAAGGCTTCAGAATGCTGACAGCTTTTTGTAACCCCTCCCCTGAAGAGGGTCATCCCCAGTACCTGGGGGACACCCCCGGTAAAGTTTACTCTGATCTACCATGCTGAACAAGAGATTTCTACAAAATAACTCTCAGAACAGGAAAAAAACTGAATTTAAGTTATCCTGGCTCTTCTTATGGATGCTCATTTTTTAGCCAGTGCTAATTTACTCTTTTTGATCAGGAGCAACTTCTTTACTACATTCAATGCTGTCATGTGGAAACATTAGGAACAGATGTGGGTGATTAATAACTGTAGAAAAGCTAAATTTTTTGTGATAGACCACATAAATCTCTCCAATATGAGATGCTACCTCTTCAGTCTGTAGCCTTTGAATAGTTTTTCTGAGGTGTTTTTTGCTTTTTTCTCCTTTGAAGTACTCAGATGATAAGATACTAATTGTGTTGGTGCACTAATTATCAGAGACTTGCAGCACTAAAGAGTGATATCTATTGCCTTTTGTAATTTCAAAACTCAAAAATAATCCTTACAGTCAAGTTACCATGATAGTAAATAAATAAGGAATACTGTTTGGAAGATGTTATTTGCAAAAAAACCCTTTTCTTCAGCACAATTTTTTTTTACGTAAAATGTTTTAAGCTACTGGTGATAGAGGGAGTTGTCCTTTGATAGTATTCTAATATGTCCATAAAGAAACAACTTGAGAATATTAAGTTGAAAGAAAATTCAGAAAAATTACTGATTTTGAAATAACTTCTACTAAAACTTATCTTTAGTTTCTCTCTAACTGGAAGGGCATTGAAGCCTGTGCTTAAGTTACCCTGTGGCTGAACATATCCTTGCACACTTGCTGAATGAGCCTCTAGGAACTGATACCAATTGAATAGATCTTGAGATTCCGAAAAAGTATTGGTGTTTTCTGCAGTCAGCACACCCCCATCACATCCTCTATTAATCTGAAGCTATGTAACGCTAATATGAACTAAATTTTACAAGAATAACCCTAAAAATTCTACTCCTTTACCTTTTTTAAACAAAATTTATTATTATATATATTTTTTTTAACTTAAGAAAGAACCATAGTAATATCTGCATGTAAAATGTGAGCTTCCCAGAACCTATATTAAATTAAATATTGACTTACCAAGTACTATGCCATTCATTATTTACTTTACTCAATCTGTGGGATTTAGTAAAAAATTGCTAAGAATGGCTACTGGTAAAATCCCTCCAGGTGAGCTCCCTAGCCAAGCCAATTATGAAGTAAGTAAACCTACAGTTACTGCAATAAAATAACAGTATTCGATTTTAGCAGTTGGTGATATTTTAAAAGGACGCTTTGAGACACTTACTTGAAATGAATTAGGTGCAGTTTCATAAAAAAATTTTAAGATTGCTTTTATTCTGTTATTTGCCAGACCTTTCTGTTCCCCTCTGCCCTTTTCTAAAAGTTGATTTCTCATTTTATTAAAAGGGTTTTTTTCCCCCTGTATTTCAAGAGTTCTCTTTCTCCCCTAATGCTCTCTATTTTAAACCCACTTGTATACATCTGAGTAGCGCTCATCAGAGAGCTACAGACCAACCTGCAAGGAACAGTGGAAATACTTTTGAGTGTGAAGACAAGTTTATAGGTGAGGAAAGGACATTTCCAGCTATCTTCTCCATTGGTGCTAATGGTTGGAGTGCTACAATGTGTGCAGGAATGAATTTTGCATACAATTTGTTATGTATGCAATTCTATGGATACACAGGTCAGGCCTGAGTAGGTTTCAACATCCTTAATTCAGATTTTCCATTAAACCCCAGGCAGTGCACATTAAAGGAATGATCAAAAGCATTCTCAGTATTGTTAACCACAAAAAAACACAGCAGGGGAGTAAGAGGTGCAGAATCCACAACCGTCCTTTTTTGTTGTTTTTGTTTTTAATTAATAGATTATTTCTGTTATTAAGCAAAGAGATAATTTTTAAATTTATGAGGGAACACGACACTGTTGCATGATACATCCCCTGCCCACCAACCTCAGTTTCTCTTATGTTGTATGAGCTTGTGGTTGCTTTTCAACAGGGATACACTTCACCTGGCTTGGATCCCCAGACTAGGTCAATAATTTTCCAATATAAAGAACTTGTTAATCATGTAGGAAAAAGATAATACAGCCTCAGGTGGTAATTGGTCACATCCTTGCTTTGAAAGACTACTAGTTTGAAAACAGAAAATTAAAGTTCATAAAACTTAACTACTAAGAAGGTTCTGAGCACAGAGAGCTCCACAGACCTTGAACACAACCATACCCAATGTTTGTGATTTACACATGAACGCACTGAAATATCCCGTGGAAAAAACATCTGGATTCAGGTCACCATTAGAGAACTCCTTAAACATCAGCCTCTAACACCAAGGAGTGTTCCTGGGAAGAAAAGGCCTTTCATTCTCAAACAGGTCCCTGTGGGACCAAAGATCCACGCTGAAGTCACCAGGCAGGACGTGGTGGAGTTTTGACAGACACCAGCGTGTGCTGGGCAGGGGAGCGCACGCACGACACGGAGCCACCATCAGTGAGTGAAAAGCTCCTGTTCCTGAGCTGCTGCCTCACTCGTAGAACCAGCCTGGTCTGAAAAACTCTGTTTGCACTGGCACAAAAACTTTGCTCAAGGTTTACAGAGATCCAGAAGAAAGCAAACAGCATGAGGAGATAAGTTCATGATTTTTCATTATGTTCGGATACACTACTAATAAAGATTTCTCGATGGAAAATCCTCCACAACATCATATCTATCAATATCAGCACTCAGACGCTAATTCTCTCAACAACAAAAGAGTGATCATAATCTTCCACCTGCATAGAAACAGCTTATGGGCTTTTATTTGATAATGAGTTGCAGAGGTGGTATGGAACTGCAAAAAATGTCTCTTCAGGAGACAGCTTAAGAATTGACACACCTGTAATCATAACTGGGGGAGATGGTGGTACTTTTTTTTTTAATCAGTGTGTGTGGGAAGGAAAGAAAATGAAACCTCACTTGTAAGTACAAACTCTACTTAGATATTAATTCTGGGCCTTGATACAAAGTGGACAAGATCAAAGATGTGAATTTTAATAACTAATCAGTTAATTTTAAGATATTTTGCAAAGTTCAATATTATTTACCATGTCAGCATCTTACAACAAGGAGATGAGGACTAGAGCTTGGCATTACTCTTGTACCAGCATAAAATCTACATTTTAATTTTCTTGAGTCTGAGAAAAGGAGGAGGAAAACAAACCTATCCTTTCAAAATTTGAACATTTTGATTTAACCCTTGTGATTTTAGTTTGAAACATCCACATGAGTTATGTTCTTTAAAAGTAGTACAGAGATTTTATAATCAAATGTTTCTTAAGCTTAAGGAAATTATTGAACTTAGGGCTGAAGCATAATCAAAGGACGGACATAAACAAGAATCTTGCTAACAGGAATTGGGAATGTTGGGAATCATTCTTGATTCAATGAACCAATGCACTAGAGAAAAAAACAAGACTGAATCCTCTTCCTGTTTTATTTCATCCGCTTGTGAGGAAACACTATTTCTTGAAGAATTTTTCTTCCAAGTCTTTCAGAAGCCTGCAGAAACTGTCCAACATCTTTCTGTTCTTTAGGAGAGATTCACAGGAGGGGGGACTTGCATGCTGATCTCTTGGAGACATGTTGTCTCCTTTAGACTAATCTGTTTGAAATGCCATTTGAAGAGATTGGGAAGCTTCCAAAAGAAATCTAAGGAAGACTCATATTAAGAATTATTAAGGTATGAAGCACATGTTATGGGAAGAAAATGTTATGTGGCAGTTTGCAAAATAATTGGATTCTATAACCATTGTGGAAAAAGGATTAGCTTTTAAATTCTCTAAAATACACGCATAAGCAAATAGCAGATGTTTCTTATATTATGAAAAGGACATCCTATACATACAGTTTAAAATATTCATCTGAGGCATAGTAGTATATTATATCTAAAGCTGTGGGGCTTGACTCTGAAATTTTTAAAAGGTTTTGTAAAGATTTGAAACCTTTTAAATATATATTTTTTTATAAATTAAAGTAATTGAAAGAACTAGTTCCAGACAGCAAATGAAAACATAGTCGTTTAGCTGACATTAAGTTATGAAAATATTGCATTTCTTTGAATGCTGTCCCATGTGTTTGCTACAGATGGGTGCTTTGAGAAAAGATCACAGTGAAATTTTACATCAGAATTATCAAAGTACCCCAAAGAATCTCTTTTTACAAGGAGTCACATGCAAAAGAGGAGGGGTAATGGGTACAAGTTACTTCTGGGGTGATTCTGATTACGCACAAGGAGAAAACTTTTCCCAGTGAGAACAATCAGCCATTGGCACAACCTCCCCAGAAAAGTGATAGATTCCCTAATATTGGGCACATTCAAGATTCAGCTGGGCAGGGTGCTGGGCCATCTTCTCTACACCATGTTTTTGCAATGCTTTTGCCAAGAAAGGTTGAACCAGATTATCCCTGAGGTCCCCCTCCATCCTTCTGTCCTGTCCATGCTGTGCAAATCACCTTCTAGACATAAAGAATGCCACAAAGGACTTCCACTACAAGCATGAAAATTTAATTAGCAGGTACAAAGGGAAAGGAAATAATGCATAATGACTTTTTTCCTCCTTTAACCTAGAATAACCAAGGCCATTAAAAAATCATATGTCTAACAAATTTAAACCCAACCTTGATCATTTAGGGATTTGTTTTCTAGTTTATTTTGTGTGGAAGTTGGAGTGATTGACATTTACCCTCCAGACACAACCAAACAGCCAGACAATTCTTCAAAAAAACCCGCTACAGACACTAATTTTGCCTAATGCTGACATAAAACCAACAACCCAAAACACGTTACCTCATTTTCCTGTATTTTCAGTGAGAATACATTGCAGCTGGTTCAAATATCAGAGAAAGATCAATATTTTAATACCTTTCAAAACTTTTCTATCTAGTTTAGTGAGCATCCTGCTTTTTCTTGCACCTGCATGTTTCAAGAAATTTATGACATACATGGAACATTTGCTCTTTTAGTTTGGCTCCCACTTAGCTTAGAGGAAGGAGAATTAGAGAGACCCACAGGTATTTAGAGTAGATTGAGACTGATATTCCCATTGAGAACTTTTTCATTAGGCGTGTAATAAAATGAGAGTGAGAGAGAAGGGAGGGAGAGGTGACGTCCCCACTAGGATGGACGCTGTGCCTTTCCAGCCAGCACAGGGGCTGTAGGGCTGAATTCCTGAGCTCCCTGGGAGAATGTGGAGCTGGGCCTGGGATCCAGGCTCTGGCAGAGCCCAGCACAGCCCATCAGCCTCCACGTGAGGTCCTTACCGAGTGGCTGAATGCTCCCTTTCAATCCCAGAAACCCAAGAGTGTTGTAGATTAGCACAACTTACAAGCAGTGTGTGGAAATTTATTATGATAATTGTTGCTTTTATTTTTTATTTCCCTGAACTCAAAGATAATTAATGCCAGTATGTGTCCTGGTGTCTGACTCCCTTAATTGGCCCTATGGTGCCTTGGGTGTTTGAAAATTCACTCACTTAAAGCCTTTTTTTTTTGGTTTCTTTTTTTTTCCTTTTGACTTGTTTTCCTGGAGCTGTTCATTAGCGCCTAAAATATTTGATTACATTTAATTGTAATGTCTTCAATTCTGTGCACCTGCTGCAATTTATGTAGTGGGAGAAAATAAGACCTACAGAAGCTAAAAAGTGACATGAGGAATTGAATGTTAAAAAGAATTCCCCTGCAAAGGGTAATTGGGGTTAAATATGGAAACAAACCAAACAAATTCTCAGTTGGGGTTTCCTACCTGCTATGGTAACACCAAAAGGATTTATTGCATAATGGTTTCCTTTTCAGCGTTCACATTCAAAGGTTTCATCTCCATTTTAACATTCCTAATTATTTTAAACCATATCTCTAGCATGACAAAGTCCACGTGGTGCTGGTCCTGCAGGGCTGCAGTCCTTCCTACATGAAGATGTGTTACTTTAGTACATCTTTCCCAGGCTTGTCATCTGTGTTTTAACAAAAGATGTACATTTTTCTACCTTTTGTTTTGCTTACAATTACAGAAATGGTTAAAATTTTCCTGGCTGACACTTTAGTTTTAAAACACAGCTTACAGCATTTGCAAATCAGTCAATAATACTAATACAAATTAGCATCACTGAGTACTCAAATTCCCCTGACATCACTGGAGAAGGAATCAGGGACAGAGCAAAAGAGAAAAATCTTATGTATTTTTAAGAAGGAAATTACATGAGAAGTTTGGTTTTTTTTAAGCTGTATTGTGCTTTCTTATTTATCTCCAAGGGGTGGTGTAAACCTTCAGAACAGGTTCTAAAACATATATTTTTCAGAATAAAACTAATTAGATCAGTTTTAACACTTCAATGTTAGCATGATGTGAGAAATTCTTGTTTCAGCACTGCAGAGGAGAAGCAAAGAACGAAACTTTCACCTGCTGATGTCTATGATAGCTTACAGCACAGAGCTCACTGTTGTGACCCATTAAGGACTCTTTGCCAAGGGAATTCCACAATTCTTATGCAGCGGCATCCCAATGCTTTTATTTATTTCTCTGTTTGGTAAATATTACCTGGGGCATTCTAAAGCAACAGTTAGTGATCCAGACAAATCAAGGTCAGAAATATATTTATCCCTGCCATCTCGTACTAAGTATGGAAAATGACAAACACTGGTATCTCTGCTTTTAGAATAATATTATTAATAATAGTCACAAACTGTAATAAACTGTCAAGGCCCCCAAGAATATTACCACACAATGAACATTTTATGCTAATATCTACATTTCACTCTATTGGGAAAACCACAGAGCTGTCAACAAATACTTGAAATTAATCTTGTATAGAACCAGAGACAGCAATGCATTGATGAGAGATGTGATGACAAACACTCCTCTCCAGTCATTCCCAACAAGCCTTTAAACAAATGTTACAGCAAATGTGTGGCATATTTTTACCTCAATTCACGAACTGTCCCTGACGTCAACAACAGAAGACTGCTCTACAACTGAAGGCATGGGACCAACAGCGAGCAGGATGGTATTTTATTCTCTAGATTCAAGACAGATTTTCTGTCAAGACACTTGATTTATGTTTCCCTGACCTCCTGTGTAAAATGGAAATAGATGATGCTTTTTGCCAGTTTTTAATCACAGCACATTTGGTACCCCCAGAAGCCACTGCTTTTGAACTTCCTTACAACCACACTGTACCAGCCACACTGTAAATTACAGGGCTTCTGAGAGGAGAATATCAGCTCAATGTTTTAATTCTGTTTTTGCAAACAAGCCTGAGTAATTACCCCTAAAGAGGTGATGGCATGCATTTAATGGATTAAGATCAGTCTCATTATTTCTAATTTGGAATCTTGAGATTGTTTGACACTTGGAGGCAAAAGGTGGCCAGAGCTGTAATGTCCAGTGGTTATGGATGACATGGAATTGTGACAACCTCGGTACATAAACAGGACCTCATAGCAAAGTGGCTGAAGTACATGCACAAGCAACATGCAACTCTTATTATTGCAAATAAATATTTTCAAATTTAGACTTTAATATAACTCGATAAAGTAAAATTAATTAGGTTTTTGGTATTCAGATTCATTATTCAAAAAACAAAAGGATGCAGAAACTGTCTACAAAAGAACATTGGTTTCAAAAAAAGCAAGTAAAACTAAGATATTTCATGCAGTTGTCAGTGAGGGAAAAAAAACAAAACAAAACAAAAAAAACCCAAACCAGGAAAACCCACAAACAAGACACGTTTTCCTCATGTGATAAGATCAAGCAAATGAGAGCCAGGCATGCCCACTTCACAGCCACTTCAGAAAAGACCAGGAGTTTCCAGCTTAATACTCATGCAGGGCAAACCCCAGGCTGCGAAACAGCATTTTAGGCACTTGGTCCTGCATCAGCTCTTTAGATCTAACAGAGCTTTAGATGTTTCTTTATAGAGAAGGTCATGCTTATGTCGTATCTGATATCACATTCAACATAAATACAGAATATAATCTCTGCCTAAAACACTACACTGCAGTCTTCTGTCCTAGCTATAGAGAGAATCTGAAGTTTATCAGATTTAGTAGCTTTGTGCTGCTGGACTTGGAACCATTCCACAGTGATCCTTTTTCCTCTGCTCCCTGCAGCCACAAGGCCAACGGGCAGCAGGGCTGGCACTGGGTACAGCCCCACCCAGCCTGCACTTCTGCACATCTGTTACCAGCACCTGAATAAAAAACTGGAAAAGCAAAATGGACAAGAGTTTAAAGCTGAAATATAAAAAAACCCCCTAAATGTTTCTTGCAGAGGTGAGGAGCACAGTGACAGCTGAGAATATGTCCAGCACATGGCTGTGTGGGCATGGCTGGCACAGAGGGGAGTACATTTACACACAAAGGACCTGTTCATTACTTGCAAACTACCTGGGATGTAGTAACGAGGTTACACAGTGAGTATTAGCAAAGGTTTAAATATATACACATTGTCCCAGCTTGCTAAAATTTTGGAGCTTTGCTTTTCAAAGTCTTCCATTAAGCTCATCATGATGGCATCTTATGCACAGCTCATTCTACAGAGCTCTCCTCCATGATGTCCTCACCTGAAATATTCCACCCTGTTGGCCCAGGGGCTCATACAGAACTCCCTCTATGATAAAGACTTGAATAAACATTCCTGTATATGGCCAAGAAAAGAAGGATAAATTTCATCCTGTGACTGCCTTCAGGTTTTTTCAGTTCTAAATACCAGCAAGAGTTCCTGTCTCTTATTTTTCTAGCTTCTCATGAAACTTGGGCAGAATCTACAAGCTCTTTGCAACAATCAGCGCTTTATTGATTTTTCAGACTGATGAACTTTTAAAATATCCTAGTGCAATTTTATGATAATCAAACTTAACAAAAATCAAAATAATTTCAAGGATGCTGTGATCTTGAATATTTAAAAGAACATATGTGCTATTTTAACACTAATATCCCTCTAGCATATAAAGCCACGATCAAGGATTAATGAGTTTTTTATTACAACTTCTGAGTTTTGAAAAAATATTCTTACTAACATTTCAAAGTGAATAAAGAACCCAGTAATCTTCTTTTGTGTGCATTATGAATATTTAGAGATGCAGAACAAAAGTCTTTCTTACATGCAAAAACCTGAAGGCTGTTAGACTCCTCCCCTTGAAAACCAGGTTCAAGCACGAAAGTTTAGGAAGAAAGGAAAAAACATAGCCCAAAAACAATCCATGACTGATCTAATTATGAAATGTCTCCATGCATTCTGTTTTTTCTAGGTAAATCAGCCAGATCTTTCAGTTGTTTTATTTATTCCAAGTATTAAAATAATTAAAGAGGAAGATGCAGGAGGCACAGAGCAGTGAATGTCAAGAACACTTGATGCAACACCCTAATGAAGAATGTTCCAGCACACTCAAAGAAACAAGTTTCTCTAGAGATTGTTTGAATGAAAATAATGTAATTGCACAAATAGCATAAGCTGGGTGTGTGTGTGTGTGTGTAGGAGAAAGAAAAAGAGAGAGACAGGCAGCAGTCGTGTTTCTTGTAGTTGCTGGCGTGTGGTGAATAATTGATCATTCCTTCCTTCTCTCTGATGAGTTCACTAATTCTCTCAGTGCCACACTCCTACAAGTGTCACAATCACTATTAAACCAGCAGAGGAACCCAAAAAGCCCCTGAGAATACCTACTGTCTGAGATGCCTTTTAAAGCACCAGCTGAAAATTAAATGTGAAAAGCAAGAACATGATTCTGAAGCCTCCTTCACCTTTGCTGCGTGCTCTAATGCTGTACTTGATAGGCACTGTGCCACGGCCCAGCACTGAATTTATGGTGCCTGCAATTTGTAATAAAAGAAGGGAAAGTAGATAGAGTCATTCAGTTTGTTGAGAAAATGGCATTAACCGCTTATTTTATATGCAGTCAATTAACAGCACAATTTACAGACTTAAAAACGATTTGTGAGTTAATTTGCACTTTTGAAAACGATGGGCATGTAACAGCCAAAAGTATTCAGTATGATTTCATACTGAATAAATTCCCTTATGAGATAATGAATTAAGGACATTGCTCATTTCAAAACCTGAAGACAAAGCTGCCCTGTGCTTTAGTCTGTGGTTACAGATATTGCAGAAGATCGGGTTTTTGTCTGGTTTCAGTGAACCATAGAAACTATTCAAAGGTAAATTCTTTTTCCTAAATTCAGTAAAATGCTCACTGCCTTATTTTTCAGGCTGTTAAGGAATCCAAGAGCTCAGATGGACAAAGCTGTGGGTCCCCACCTGAGTCACCTAATAGGATTCCTGTATGAGTAAGGGCAGATTTGCCTCAAACCACTTTGGTAAATAAAATACTTCCAGCAACAATAACACACACTATTTTTACAATATCAGCCCTCACATAAATGGAGACAAGAAAGCTATTTTACAAATAAAGTGGCAATTAAAAGCTCTAGCACTGCTAGGTAGGTATCCCATTCTGTTAGAGTTCTACAAACACAGAAAGAAACAAAATGAAACCAGATAAATCAGGAAAATCTAACCCAGAACTGGGTTGACAAACAACAATATGGGAAACAACCTGTACAAAAAATAAGCAAAGCTGAGCAGAACAATGACAGTAAAAAAATGTGCAGCATGTGTGCAGTCCATGTGCAGAAAGAAAAATCTGCCAGGTTTTGAGTGAAAGGCATTCACCTACCAGTCTGTCAAAACAGAGAAGATTGTCCTCTAATATAAAGCATGGCAGGTTACTTTGTCAGAAAGCAAACCGAATATGGTACTGCTGAGTTTATTACTGTTCAACACCATCCCCTTCTTGTTGATGTGAATTATATCCCTTTTTGCCCATGGAAGGTTTATGACATCTAACCAATAGTAGAGAAGCCCAGGGGCACAAACCAAAAAGCTGTCTGGGCACTCACAGAAATGATGGAACAATATATTTTGAACACACGCTTGGACCCCATGAAACCACATTCACATGTCTCAAAGCCAAAGCAAAAGGCTTGAATTTATGCCAGGAGTGTACATGGACAATTCCTGCTTTGCAGCTCCAGTGGGTGAGGAGCACACCCCTGGTCTGTTACCCTGGCTAAGGGGCCGTGAGGATGGGATTGCCTGCCATGGCCCCTGCTCCAGCAGGAATGCTCAGCACCCATGGACACACACAGACATTGCTCTGGCAGGAGAAGACCAAAAGAACTTAATTTCATAGAGAAGACTGCACTTTTCTGACATTTGCAGACAAATAAGCAGCAGAGCAGAACATAAATGTGTCACATGCTTCATTCCAATCTGCCATCTCCACCATTTTGATATAAACCTTGAAAAAGAAATTTATGTAGAGACCCAAGCCTGGCCTGCCATCTACAGCCACCCATGGGACAGGTAGGTACACAAATCCCAAGCCATCGTTCTGGTGACACTTTGACATCTTCCTCTAAACAGGTTTTGCCCATATTTCTGTATTCTCAGTTCTGCATTAACGGCCAGGTGGCATTTGGCAAGGCTCTGTAGGCTGTATATGTATGGCTGATAAAGTTTTATCCTACTGACTGTAGGAATCCTTCATCCTTAACATGAGAATCAATCAAGGGAGTTATCCCAATGTTCTTTGCATCTTTCTGGAAATTCCAGGTCAGTTTAGAGAAACCATTTATGTGCTGATACTTTGCATACCAGCATATTAACTGAGAAGTAGATATGCAGAGATCATTTTAACTGAAAGTAATTGCTATGTAACCAAGCTTTCTTTGATGTTGCTCACCACAGTATTTTCAGCCACATTATATCTTATGTTCAGCATTGGAAATTATGATGTTTATTAATAACATTGCTGAATAAAGGTTAAAAAGAAATAGTGTCTCCTGCCTCTGAACACTTCTGACATATCAAACACTTCTTCATCTTGAATTCAGAGAAGAAATAAGAAAACTAAAAAATAAAAATTCAAATCATCTGAGAGATTCAGAAAACTTAATTTCTGTTTCAAAATTCATTATTTGTAATACTACAGATTATCTTTAATTTAATATAAAGTTGCTTCAACCAGAATAGAGAAGCATTTTAATTACAAGTATTCGAAAGAGATATTCCTACACATTTAATTTTTTTCTTCTGAAATGGAAACCATGAAAGTTTATCCTTTCCTACAAATACTACTTTTGATTTCCCTACCTGCTCCACTGCAGTAAATCTAGCTGCGACTATGAGTCAAGTGTCAGAAGTTTACAGAGAAGCAGATGTTGTACATGAGAACTGTTGTTTCTTGGAGATATTGTTCCTCCATTCTAAAGAAGGACATCAAATAAATCCATTTGCTCATGCTTTTAGCTAATGCTGTTAGCTGACATTGCCACAAGAATTTAAGATGAAATAGGTACACTAAGCTCGAGGATACACAGGCAAGGCAAATGAGCACAGGTTGAACTAAAACCCCAACAAAACCCCAACACCCCCAACTCTTATCATGGCAGTGAGAGCACAAGACACACTCAGAAAAGTAGATTGTAAGTAGGACGTAATCTATGAGTGTAACAAAAGAGAAATCTTGTTTGCTTGGGAGTAATGCGGAGTGGATATAGTATTCCTCACAAAATGTCAGCTCTTCTCTTAAAGCTTATTTCCCCAATCTTAGCAAATGAAAACAGGATATGTATAAAGATTAAAAACAATCTATAACAGTTCATACACAATAAAAGTCTTCCACAGAAGCTTTTCCTTGCATTCATCACCTTTATAGCTACAAAACACTAGTTATGACACACATGAAGTACACACTAAATGTCTAACCTGGGAAACATGCCCGTTTTTTGAAAGAATTCCTTCAAATATATGTTCAGGAAAAAAAACCAAAGCCAACCAAACTAAAATCCCACCAAGTGTACCCTGGTCTGAAGAACTGGAAATAGAGGTTAATTTTGCAAATCTTGATTTTTAAAGAGGGCAGAGAGCATCCTCAGATACTTAACTACAAATGTACAAATAAAACCTGACAGATTGAATAGTTATACAGTAATAATAGCTACAATGAAAACAATTTAGCATATTTATTTTTAGAGATTCACTGTTTGGAGAAAGAGAGCAGGTAGCATATTTACACAACCTGATTCACAATTGTTTATTTCATGATGACTCTTTTGCTTTCCCACAGGACCCTGTAAAAGGAGGAGACTCATTAGCTCTGCATATCCTGTGGTAAGTGAACTTGAATAGTGCCATTCATATTTATTTGCTGATCATTTAAAAACTTACAGCAAACAAAGAAACAAATGCAGGATTTACAATGCAATTTTAAAGCCCAGGAAACAGAAAACAGGAAACAGAAACTCCTACTGGACAGAGAAATTTCCTTCCTCTCCCTCTGCCCTGCCAGGAAATTAAGAGGAATTTAGATGAAGAACTGAGTTAATTTTTTTCTAGGAATTTCATTACAAGTCTCTATGCATACTGTTGTGTATTTTCAGGCAACATTTTTTAAACAAGAGTTAATCCTACTAATTAGTCATAAGCAGGCCAGGCAGACATTCCATCGGTCAAGTGTTACAAAAATTAACCTGTATAATAATTAATTGAAACAAAGGTCTCTTACCTTTTAGATATATTCTGTGTTTTCACTACGCACATGGCCAGAGCCCCAATAACTCCATGTCTACATAGCTTCAGCTACTTGCACTCACAATCATTTAAAATATCTCTCTGGAGCACACAGTGGAATAAAAAAAAAAAACCAAAAAAACCTTCAGGGAGACTTTTTTCCCTGTTACAGGTTGAGTTCTGAACAACCTTCTTACATTAAGTCATCCTTTAACGAAGGAATCCAAAATGAGCTGAAATGCCCAAAGAGCACTAGTGTGTAGTTGCTTCTGTGAAATATCTTGCATGGACTATTAGGGTTCAGACACTCTCCCACTCTGCCAGACATTTTTCTTACTTAAAATGCAAACCCTGGGGCACTGCTTTCCCACAGGGATTTGTGCATCGCTAACTCTGCCAGGGTAGCTCCACTTCGATGGAATTCTGCTACTTTTTGAATAGCCTGGAAAATGTATTGAGGGCTTGTACATATATTAATATGTTCCCCAATACCATGTTTAAAAATGCATAAGTGATCAGATGAAAGAAAACCTGCAATTTATCTACTTGTATCAATATTATATCTCACAGGATACTTTTTCTCTGATTCCAACTAAACTGCTATACCCTTAACTCCAATACATATTCTGTCTGGAATTTAACTCCAAATTTCAGTTCTTCCTTTCTTCCCTTTCCACTTCCTTGAAGAAACAACTGATCCTCTGTTAGTCTAGGTATCATCTGTGGTCTTTGATGGATGAACCCAGAGTTCCTTGATTCAGTAAAAAGGGAAAAGTCCACACAACTCCCTCATTGGCAATATAAATTCTCCCTAGGCAATAAACCATCGAAGAACTCTGTTCATGAGATACTTTTATATCACTTTGTACTCTGCTGAGAAAATTACCATAAACACGTCAATCATATCAAGTGGATGCAATTTGTCACTTTTTAAAAATCAAAACTGTATATAACTATTTTAAATGACTTTTGATCAAAACTGTATACAACTACAATCAATTACTATGAGAGTCACTGAAGATTTAAATAACTACAAAGGCCATTGCACTAATTTTAAACATCATTTTTTTTTCTAGACCTTGTGGATTATTAAGATCTCAATTATATATTAATTATTAAACATTATAGACTGCTTAGACTTCACACACCATATCAGTAAAACGTTATCACTTAAGCTGTCACACCTGGCTCACTGCAAATTAGTGCTCTTAAATCTTTCTACTCTAGAGCATATAATTTAAAAAGGTCAATGACTTCCCTAAAGAGTTTTCGTCATTTGTTTTGTATTTTCAGAGAATTTCTAAGCCTCACTGCTTGTTTTTCTCTACACTTATCAGTAGCACTTAAGTTCTTCCCTAATCAGCAGTGCACACATCCTCCAGCTATCGAAACCAATATGAGATATAATTTCCATAGGCATGAAGTACGGGTTCACTGCTTCATTGTCCCTCATTTCGGGCCAATGGGATTTGTGGCACTATTTCACTTAGGTTCCACTGAAAATTCTACCCATGTCCTGCAGGAGCCTTTGCTATTTTGCTCTTTAAAATAGCATTTCTGTTTTCCATTTTTTTTCTGTTCTGCCCACAAAAATCCACTCCAAACAGATCAATGCTATGTGACCACATGGAGATAGATCTATCAGCAGGATTTCCAGGACAACATGGAAGCTTAGGTTATCAAGCAACAAATGAACAGATGGTCCTGTCATTCCTTATTTCAGAAAAGGTGATTGCAGTGATAACATCTGCTAATAAGCCTTTCTTGAGTATCCTTTAGAAAGTCAGCAAGCAATGGTGTTAGAAATGAAAGATCAAATTGGGTCAGACATGCTCTTCTCAAGGTGCACTGTAGCTTTCATAAAGGTAATAGCAAAATGGATTGAATGTTCTCTCCACATCAGCTGCTCTGAAAGGACTGAAAATATGTGAAGGATGGCAGCACACAAGATGTGTGGATTAGAAGGGGAGAAATACCTCTCCTATGTAGAATGCTCATCAGCATGGAAATGGCCCAGGGTTAATTGGTGTTTTCCCAGATTTTTTATTTTTTGAGTTTTTAGGTCAAGTTTAAAATATTTTTTTATGCTGCTGGAATGACTGAAAGTCTTTAAAGGAGAGAGAGAAACCTGAACTCCAAATTTCTCTGTAAATGTGTTACACTATAAGGTATTTGAACTATTATACTATTTGGCTATTGTAAAAACAACAATCTACATAATATTACAAAAAAGCAGCTGAAATGAAAAAAAAAGTATTTGAAAACAATTAGCTTTCATTTAAAATTTAGCCTATCAGTGATTATTTAACAGACTTTTCATCTTTGAATTATCACGCAATCAGGCTTTCAAGCTATTAGACAACCACCAGATGAGTAAGATTTTCAAAACGCCCAGCTATTAATTTACACAAAATTCCATGGGCTTAAGCATCTATGTACTTGCATAGTTAGATAGGTAATTACTACTTTTCAATAGAAAGAATTTTGGGATAATTTTAAATATCTAGTTATCTATAAAACCCTACTATTCTTCACTGTCCATTATCTATGGGAAAACACTGTGAATTCATAAATTTGATGGTGGTTTGGTTTTGAGCTGTGGTTTTTTGTTTCCTTTTGTTTTTGTTTTTNTAATGTCTACCATAACCAACTGCTTTCATTGCTTAATTGTTCTCAACATGTCAGCATTCAATTTTATTTTACAATGAATTGCTCCTATTATAGGGGTGAGGAACCGGTGGTGAATTTCAGTTTTTCTTGTTATTTTTTTCATGATTTGGATGTCATTTACATTCTACCCAACCTTCTGTTCTGCTTGTGTAGTATGGCAGAGAGAAGGCTAATACAGTTATTTCTTCTGAATTATTTTAAACACAATGGGATGAATTACAAGCTTAATTT
>VYZR01027187.1:15624-27726 GCA_013400675.1 Oxylabes madagascariensis
TTCTTTTTTTTTTTTTTTTTTTTTTTTAAACTGTTCTAACGTTACTTCTCTGGTTCCAAGATCCTTGTTTCTCTTCTGAGGGACAGGGAGGTGCCTGTCTGTTCTCATCCCCAGAGGTACATGATTTTCAGGAAAAGCTGTGTTGGTTTGTTTTTTTTTTTGTCTTAAACACTCCCTGCCCTCCTCCCCCAATTAAAGTTGTCAGAGGGTAGGAGCTAACAAATGGGAACCAGACTTGTGGTTCTTGGAAGTGATTTACTTGAAGGCTGAAAATTAATTTATTACAGAGAATTTAGTATCAACAGCTCAATCTTACTTGACAATAGCGTCTTTGCACTTATTCACATGTCGCAGACTTACTAGAATAATTGTAACTACTTGGATTTTTTTGCTTATGAGCAGATGATACCAACTTAACATGGTAGAATATTTTGTATTTATTTCGTCTATTAAATACTTCATTTAGGAATAGAATAGCCTTCAGACTAGTCCTATAAACAAGTTTCCTATGTTAGACTTTTAGTAGTAAATTGTTTATTTTCACTTCTTTTGGAGTAAGCCAACTTGATTCTGTTTTGCATGCCTGGAAGAAAGTGAAGCTGACCTATTTTTGCTAGTGTTATGTATATACTGCAGAGGAATTTCTAGTCTAAAGATTTAGCTGGAATTCTTTACAAAAGCTCTTAACTGAAAGCTTAATTTGACCAGACAATATCCTTTCTTGGCCATCCTTCAAAACTCTCAAACTTGTCTCTAATTGTCAGTGCAGTGGTACTGGAAATCTGGGTAGAAGAGCAGTTGAGGCATTTTGATTAAATCAAGTCAGTAATGATGGGACACTGCCTGGACAACTTGGATGTGTACACTGAGATCCTGGATGGTTTATAGTTTCTGTGATCTAATGCCTTATTTGGGCTTTAAGTTTTTTCAGCTACTTAATTGATTTTGCATCTACTGTTATTTGACCAAAATCTGGTTAAAATTGCATGCTGCTGTAGGAAGTGTTGGGGTCCAAGCTTCACATGGAACAAAATTGTCCTGTGAACAGCCCAGAAGTGGCCGCGTGAAACAGCAGAACAAGCTCTAGCATCACGATTTGGGAATTTGGTTCACAGTTTGTTCTTCTCCTGCAAACCTGTTCACTTTCCGTGCAGTGGATAATTGCATGTTAACTCAATCATTTCTTACTAACTAGATTCAAGCTCCATGTGACTGATTAAATGAATTGCTTTCTATTACACAACCAATTCATGTGAATTAATAGCCTCTCTTAGCAGGGGGACTGTAGGAGCCTGTTTCCCATGACAGCTGTGCAGTCACCAAGCACCCATGGGAGTGCAAGTGCACAGTGGTGTCAAGACAAACAGTGCCTGAGGTCAGTGGGTGTCTTGTGCCTGTTGCTGTAGCAAGCAGCTCGGGATGGCAGCAGTGGTGTCCAGGGGTTTGAGGGAAAGGCAGTGGCTGGGGAGGCCACAGAAGTAGGTAAATGTAGGTGCTTGCTGCTTTTCACTTCCTATGTGCCTGATTTCAAGTAACTTTGCTTGACTGACTTAGGAGTGGTGCTGATCCTAATTATCAGCCAGGTTATATAGCAACTTATCTTCTTAAACTCATTCTGCTTTGAGCTGGAAATACTATCTATCCTGCTGATAAAAACCTGCAGTTTTTAGGTTTTCTCTCTTCATCCACCTTTGAGCCCCATGTCTCTGCTAACTGTTCTGCATCACTCTCAGGCAGCGGTGATAAGGTTCCATTCTTTGTTGCCTGCTATTGCTTGGAGCAGCAAGGTCACCAGCCTTGGCTGTTTCACTCTCCTAGTGGTAATAGTCAGTTCTTTGGCTTTTGTTGTATGATACAGTTGATGCTTGCTTCTTGATAAGAGGCTAAAGAACATGTATTTAAAAAGTCTTTAATAGCTGCTGAGGAGCAAACATTTTGTTGGTAGCTCTTTTAGCCCATTAAACAGAACGAACAAACTTTCCTCCTTGCTTGCCCCAGAAATATCAAGTTGTCTTGTCATTTAAGAAAGATAAGTCTGCATAACTCATGCTTTATCTCTTCATGTTCTTCCAAATACTGCTTTAATACTAATGTTAGAGGATCTGTTTTGTCTCTTGTGCTAGAGATGTGCAAATGTGTTTTCCAAGACCTGTCAAAATGAAAGTCATGGAGTCGTGTCATGTGAGAACGTTATTTAGGCTAATGTATAAGTATCTACTTGTTTCATTATGGTAACAAAGTGCTTGCTTGGAACTTCAACTCTTTTCTGTGGAACCTTGAGCCCATGGCCTTCCTCGCTGAAGCTGTTGACAAAGGAATAATGGTTGATTACACGAATATGAGACTTAAAGGAAATGCAGTCCCAACTAGGAATCTTTGCTGGATCACAAGTCAAAGACCGAAAAAATCAGTTCTGGGATTATAAGCATTTGTTAAAGTCTTAATCCTGTCAGTTGTTACTTTGTGAATTACTGATGCTGTCAGTTGAAGTGATTAGTGTGAAATGTTTTAGGCCACTATTAATGCAGCGAAACTGGAGGTTTTAATATGTTCTTCTTAAATTTGGAATGTGTCAAAACTAATCTGAAGTCAAAGCATAGAATTGGAAAGCTGAGAACATGCTGAGTTAAGCAGATGCTGTGATTTCTCTAGTTTCTAGCTCTTTCTGTATATATTTTTACCTGGAGTGAAACATTATTTTTTGGAAGAGTGCTGGAGACCTAGACTTAGCACCTATTTTGGGCATGGTAAATGGACATATTAAAGAATGTTTTCAACTTGGATTTAATATTGATGACCTTTTTTTTTTTTTTTTTCAAGCTGCTGGTTTGAGGTTGAACAGAGGAAAGAATCCCACTTTATGGGCAAGATTGTTATAGAGTAGTGCATTACAGGATTATACTTTACATGAAAAAGCACTTTAAAAGATTATTTGTAGGAGCTACCTAAACCCTGGACTTCATCCTGCAGAGCACACACTAAAGTGACTTTTTTTTCAAAGTAGGTGTTTTATAAGGTTAGTGCTACCCTGCTCCAGAGGTCGCTGTCTTGGGCACCAGTCTAAAGCAAATATTTAACAAGTGAAGTAGTTTTAGATCAAGTTGCATGCTAGCTGCCTCAGCTTTCCAGAAAAGAGATGGTTTTGCTAATTAGGGAAGCTGTTACCTGATTTAAATGAATTAACTGTAAAGTACATTGTGATTTGTGATACAGCCTTTCCACTAAATGCTGCTGCAGTAAGAAACTCCTCTCCATGATGGTACTCTTCTGCTATTTAGTGTTCTTGGCTTACTGTGAGATCTCATTTTGGGTAGGTAAGGAATTCTCATTAGTGTACTCACCAAGCAGTCTCACTGACTGACTTTCATGGCAGCTTTCTGCTTTTATCTACCATGTCATAAAATAGACTAGCCAAGAAATTTAAGGAAATGGTGTTTCAAAAGACAGCACCGGTTTCTAGCACACATTCCTATCTCTCTTTGCACTTTATCATGTTTCAAAACACAGTTTAGGAATCAGTTTAATTTTTGAAATAATTCTGCAGGTATTGGAAATTTACTTTTGTCTTATAAGGCAAACTAAATTCAAAGTAGGCTTTATTGGTGAATCTGTTCTGAAGTTTTAATGGAAGGAAACTAATTAAAAACTATTAGGCAGACCAATTGGTGGCGATACTGTGCATCTTTATCTTCATTTAGCTTGTAAAACAGGATCAAGCAGGTTCTTGTCCAACTCCTTTCCTTAAGTATTCGCAGCTATCTTTTAGTATCATCTAGTATAACAGTGTAACAGGGGCCATAGCAGAACATGAACCTATTATACTCTTGTAAATAAGTATTAGATAAGCTTTCTAATTAAGTGTTAGTCATGATGGATTTAATTTTTGTAGCTCTGCTGTACTACTTGTGCAAATTGAAAAATGGGCCTTCCACAGATAAGATTTGTAGCAACTGCATTGCTGGGTGCAGACTTGACTTAAAGTTGCTGAGGCTGGAAGGCACTTGTAGAGACTGCCTAGTCCTGTCCTCCTGCTGACTGTGCTACTCCTGACCCATAAACTGCTTCATTATCATCTCTAGGCAGAGCTTTGTGCACTCCAGCTTTTCTCATGGGAAAGACAACTCTCCTGCCTTGCCAGTCTATCCTAAAGAGCCTGTGGCCATCCACACAGCAGCACTGTAACCTTGAGAGCTCATCTCTGTGATCCCAGTGAGGTTCTAACCCCTGCAGCTACACATTGACCCCCAACATTTCCGGCTCATTCCCTGCACTGCATTCATTAGTGTATGGAAGCACCCTGTTGTGCTGATTTCCCAGGAAAGGCACGAGCTGTGAGATGAGCTGGCTGTGTATCAGAATAGTAGTTTTTTTTTATTCTGGTCAGGTGCTCTGCAGAGATAGGAAATGTCTCCAGGAGCACACAAGAATAAATGCCCAGTTTATATTCTGCTCTAGTTCTGTATGTTCGTGTGACTTGTCATTTGCTAGGTCATAAAGGGAAGTGTCCTGAGCTAAATGTGTCCTAATTCTCTGTGCTGAAGTCAAGTGGTTCTGAGTTAATGGTCTGCCACCCAAACCCAGAGTTACCAAGCACGTTACATTGTGCTGCTCTTCATTCTGCAGCACTCTGGAGGTGTGTTGGAGGGCACACATTTGGCAGTAAATGCTTTTGTAGTGGTAGGCATAGCACTCCATGAGGGAGACCAAGGATAGCACTTCTCCTGTAAGTAAATCTCTCCACAGCCTTTTAGTCCTCTTAACTGTAGGGATACTGAAATTGCATAAGACCCCGTACTGGTGTAATAATCCAGTTCCCATTTTATGATAGAAATACTGCTTTTGGCTTTGGTATAAAGTATATTAGTACAGTAGTCTGGAAAACTGCCTGTTATTGAAAACATCTGCTCCTAGTCCAAGGCATCAAGTCCAGTATAAAGGTAACTTCTTGCACGTGCAGAATACCTTGGTATGGTATTCACTCTACCTGATTGGGGAAACTGGAGCAAAGAAATCTATTTAAAGGTGACTTAACACAGCAGCTGAATTACAGGTACTAAATGTGACTGTTGTTGCTTTGTGTGATGTCAATGACACATCATGATTGAAAGATGGAGGGAAAGGTTCAGTGCTTGGCACTTGTGTGATGTTGCCTTATTGAGGGAGCTTAGTGACTCACAGTACACATCTGTGAACCCCTCAGTGAAGTGCTTAAAATAGTGCAAGTACTTTCACGGGCTGTAGGAAGATGATCCCTGAATGCTCCTAGGGAGCTGGGATTCTATGGTTAAGAGTGAGCTCAGGATGGGGGATTATTACTTGCCTATCTGCATCAAATGTCTCAACAGTGGCTTACATTTCCCCAAACAGAGATGTGACCATGAGACATTAACTTCAGTTTGCAAACAAGGAATGTAATTGTATGGGCAGAGACAGCTGCTTTTGCTGGTATTACCTAAATAATGTTTGGATTTGTGATTTATCCCAGACATCCAGTTCACTAGGGAAGCATGATCTAGTGAGATACATCCTTTGGGGGAGCAATAGTAGCAGCCTGTGGCTTGTCTGCAGTGTCTGGTGCCATGTTTGTGGCACCAATGGGCTGGGTTGACAGCCCCAGGACAGGATAGTAGTAGTGAGAGCTCCTGCAACTCTGTAGCACACTTCTTGGTTGAATTGGCATTTGTTGGAGAAATCAGTGGTACTGATAACTTTCTTATGGATTATGTAGTTGCAGCTTTTTCACTGAAGTAACTGAAACCATGTTGTAACCTCGTACTGAGGTAAGGGTTTGGTTCTTTTGAGCTCTAGTGTGCCACTTGAAACACTGAGTGTGTTATCTGTTTGACTTGGCTGTTGTATTTGTTAGGCTCCTGGAGATCCAGGTATGAGATTAACTCTCTGATGCATGTCACCACTGTCTCTTAGTGGTTTGATGGACTTCATGTATGCTGTGTATCAAAGATGGACATGTTTCTGCCTGGGTGAGCTTTCAAAGGAAGTATAGTTGAAATACACTTTGCGAGTGGCAGTGAGGCTGTTGAACAAGTCTGTTGCCTGAGTGTCACTTTTCTGGTATGAGCCAAATTAACTAGTGTGAACAGTGGTGTCATAATTCACCCATAGTAATTAGACAACTAGACTGTTATCACCACAATGACAAACTCTTAGCATAGTAATACTGGTTAATGGTGTTAACTCAGTCTTTGTGCTTGCAGAAGAGTTCTATCAGGTTTTCTAGCAAGATCTTGCAGGGTAAGAGCAACGTGGTGGATCCCTCTCTTCTGCAGTCTGTCTGCAATATGTCTTCTGGGTGTTATATTAGACTTGGAGGCTTTCTGAAAGTACTTGGAGAGGTCTGGCTAGATATCTCCCTACAGAAGAAGTGGTTTTAGCTGTAATGGCACTACTGTCATGATTTTCCCCTCTAGGTAACACTATCTTGCTGAAATAAAGAGCATATTCGGTCTGGTGCTATATACACTCTACTAGTTGCTATGTACTGAGTAATATGGAAAATAATGTGGAGAGTGGTTTCTTACTTTTTCCCCTATAAAACTCTATGTAACTATGATGCTTGCATGCTATCTGTGCAACAGTGAGGCAATTTTATAACTGTACTGCCTACATGCAATGGCAATCTCTTGATACTGTTGATACCTGGCTATTAAGTGCATTAGCTTTATAGCATGACATGGAAACCTTATTTACTGAAATATAGATGAATGTGATTTTTTCGGGGGGGTGGGGGGAGGGTGTACTCCAGTGCCTTAAAAGCACTGTTTGAGGGAAGTCCTTTTTCTTCTCTGAGCTACTCCTCAGAAACAAGTTACTTGGCTATTTTTCTTTCACTCTGATGGAATTCTAAATGTAAACAACCAACCAAAACCAAGCAAACAACAACAAAAAAATCCCTGAAAAAACTCCCCGAACAAACAAATGAAGATATTTAAGTTCCTTAGGAACAGGGATATATATTTGCTTATATTTCACTTCAGCATAAGATCTGAGTTTTAAAGGGTTGCTCTAAAGTGTTGCTCTTCTGAGCAACTGATCAGACTGATTCTTTCCTGTGACTAAATCTTTAAAGATTTCAACCTCGTTACAGACTTGGACAAGATTTAGTTCCAGTTTCCTTAGGCATCAGGATAATTCTTAGCAAGGTCATTGGCTTCAGATTACTGGTGATGTGTATGGTAATGTCTGTATATTTGTAATGAGTAATCTAGAATGGTCCTGTACTGAATGATGTGAGAGGGCATGTATTTAAGAATTTCATCTAGTAAATAAATGTAAATTAAATGTCATCAGATTTGCTTTCCAAGGTGCACTGATGCATCTCTGGAAACTTGTAAGAAGTGCTTGGCAAGGATGGAGGGGATTGTGGAGAATGTGAGTATAGACAAGTATTTTGTACTTAAAATGGATCGTTGATGTGGTGGTCTAGATCTGAATAGAGCCTTAAAAGATAGAATCATCCTAGTCTAGCTGTAACCTGTTGGAAAGAGCAGCATGCTAGGCTTTGTAGGTTGCAAGGACAAGGATCAGTTGAAGGAACAATGCACTTGGGAGTCTCTTGTTCTTCCTGTTCTACATAACTGTAGGTGCCAAAAATGTTTGGTATACAAAGTCCACTCTTCTCAAAATCACTTGATCTTATTAAACTTTTTTAGTCCAAGTGAAGAGCTGGAGATGGCTTTGCACACAAATGTGTGGAATAGTGAAAAGTAAGATACAGTATGGAGACCAGGACCACCAGTAGGGATTCTTGATCCTAATTGGCTGGTATCCAGTGGCTGGATGTCTGATGCTATTGATACTGTTAGAATATTTTAGTGTGATACCTGTGTCCTCTTCGTGCATGCAGAGAGGACTCCTGAACACAACTATGTTAAAAATACTGTTTTCATACTCCCTGGGATATTTTCCAGATGAGCAAGTCTTAGTGACTCTCCTGCAGTACAAGTTTGTCTCACAGTCTGCAGTCTTTCTTATTATGGGAGCTAATACTCCATTCTGATTAGTTTGATGAAAAACAATTCTGAATTGAAATGGTTCTTCAATCTGTGCCTATCATTTTCCCAGCCTTGTAGGAGAAGGAGAAGAATAATGACCTGCCTTCAGGTTCTGGTTTAACTTTTAAGTGCTATAATACAGTGAACTTGCTAGTCCTGGTCTTGCTTCATGTGTCTGTTAGTTAGCAGTGTATATGTGGCTCCTGCCAGAGCATATTTGTGACAGCCAGTGTCTGTAAGCATACACACAATTCTGGGGCAGTATTAGGAACTAATAATAATTCACCAAAACTGGTGTAATGTAACTTTCAGTGTATCAAGTAAATGTATTTATTCTGTGGGTTTTTTTCCTGTAACATTTAGGGATATGGTTGTTGCCACTTAGAACAAGAATCTAGCCTATATAAAGAGCTTAGATCCCTTCATGTGTACAGAGTAAAGTAGTTCCTTGCCTTAAATTCTTGCTTTTCATCCTGATATTATAAAGTATTAAGTTTTTAAAATCTATTTTGAGTTTCCTGTCCAGTGCCCTTATTGTGCAGGTCTACTAGTAGATCTTAGGGAGAGAAAATGCCTGATTACCAAAAGCAAATCTGAGCACTCCAGTGCTCAGCCTGGCCACTGCAGCAGGGTGGTGGATGCCCCTTGTCTAAGGAGTGAATTGAGAACAGGATCAGGAAAATGCCCTATTTCTGCAGCAATATAAGTAACTGCTTGGCTGCTGTAGTTCCACCTTCTTTGGCCTTAGTTGTACAAACTGTTTTTCTCCCTTCACATCAGCACTGGGGCGTGTGTGGCCTTGCAGGTGTGACTGGCAGGCCCAGTGGGCTGTGCTGAAAGGCTCTGCTGCAGAAGAAGATGGGCTGGAACAGCCAGGGACAAGGTAGAGGGGACTGAGGGACAGGGGATGGTGATGGCAGCACTGATGATACAAATGGGGACTGCAAAACCGCCCCAATGTGCTCTGCGAGACACCTCAAGCTGAATTAATTCCTTGATCCAATTAAACATGGCCCAGAAAAATCTATAAGCACAACTGAGAAGGTAGAAATGTCCAGCATTACATGGGGAAGGATATGAGCATATCCCAAGCAGGAATTTGTACCAAATCCGTCAGGATCTCTGTTTAGCTTGGAAACCATTAACTGGACATATGCCAGGAGGTAAAACATTAGCACAACAAAAGAGGACAGAGTAGCATTTGTAATTTTTCAGCCTGCATATCCTAAAATTTTCAGTGGCATTAAATATGCCACTTAATCTCAAATGGTTTTTTTTTTTTTGTTGAATTACCAGTTGGAGCATTTACAGTCCATTGGAAGCTAATGGAATTTCAGTACTTAAATGTTTTCTGGGTAACCTCTGAATGGCTGAGGAGCTCTTACAGTTCATAGCTCAGTGAGATTGTTAATTAGTTTTGTGATCCAGGGAATTTCTGTGACTGCATTCTTGTGGGCATATCACAGAACCAAACACTTCAAAGCCTCTAATTCATATTCTGATAAATGAGGATCACTAAAATACTGTTGCAAAACCTTGTTCTTTCTGTGCTTGCTTTTGATGACATCATATTTAAGTCTTTATAATAGGTTGAATACCCAGATTTTCCTTTAAAAGTAGATATCTGAAGGGTTTAACAAAGCTCCTCTGTCAAGCTATTGGGCTAAGGGTTTCTAGAATCCTGTTTTAAAATCCAAAGAATGGCTGCTTTCAGTGGCAGGATAGAAATGAAAAGAAATGTCCAAAGATATCAGCTGCACAGCAAGAGAACAAGGGCTGATCTCAGCAATTTTGAGCTTAGAGCTTTATTTCAGTTTTAAATCTCAGACTGAATGGAAGAACTAGCAGCAATTCCAATTAAAGCCTTTGTAGGGTCTCAGATTCTTTTATTACAGCAGCAGAATATTTATTGGAAAACAGGTAGACTTAGCGAAGCTTCTCGTCTTTTTTTCTTATGTACTTGGATGGACTGTAGTAAAGTTTGTTTCTGGTGAAGTGACAAGAGCTTTTTCCTTTAAGTGTTCTGCAGCTGTGGTGGCTTAATGCGTGTGAAAAAACCAGGGATGTTGAAGTGTGGTCTGGTTTGAAATACGTTTAGTTATTCAGTCACAGTCTTTGAATCTTGGTATTGGGTAAACCAGTCCTGTNCTCAAGGAACTGTTAGATGTGAGCTTTGAACCATGTTGTGTAAACTGTTTCTTGGGCTGCAGAGGTGGAGATGAAAATAAACAAACAGTTGGCTCCAATGCCTTCTCTTGTTGTTTTATTAGAATATTCCTATTATAATCTCACCATGCCCGTTTCTGAACCAGTGATGTGCTGTTAGCCTGTTGTTCTGTAAGCACTGATACTTCTGCACTGTGTTAATCCTGTGTCACACTGCTTCAGCCTTGCCTTATCCTCTGTGCCTGGCTATTCTGGGCTGNGGAGGAAAAGCAGTTTACTAAGTTGTTTATAAACAATTGCCTTGAAGTGCTCAGTTTCAAGGGACCAGCCAAGAATGACACAACATTGTGCAGGGGACTGCAGAAATTGTAATCTATACATGTGAGACAAGGGAAGGCTGAAATAGCTGGCCAGTTTAGGGTTAGATACCTTACACTGAAGGTGACATGGTTTGATTAGTCCTGTGGCCAAATAGAGATCTTCAGATGTCTAAATCAAAACAGGTGATTAGTAACTCCTATGGTTTGAATTGTAGATTCTGTGCTTCATGTGGGCAGCCTGTGGCTGGTGTAACCTTCCTTTCTTGATCTGAAGAGCATCTTTCACCAGCATCGCAAGGCTCTTATTGTGCATAAGGCTCTGTGTTACCTATTATAGGATAAATGCAGTGTTATCAGGTCAGTGGCTTAATCCTTATCTTTTAAAACAGATGAAACAGGTAATTACTTCTATTTTCTTAAAGAAGAAAGACTGCTAGAAAAAGTCTATTCTCTGACATGGGGTCTATCTAGCAGCTTATTTCAAAGCAGGATGAATGGTAACCAGAAGAAACCACCTCCCCTACCTCCCTCCCCCAAATAAACTTTCAGAAGGTTTGGGGTGTGGTTTTTGTTTGTTGTTGGGGATTGTTTGTTTGTTTTTTTACAGCTTATGACACTTAGCATATGAAGTTCAACATGGTGTCATTAAACCTGAGGGTAAAATGACAGATGGAAATTAAATAGATTGACTGACTGCCTAATGGATTGCTTCTTGTCCTGTCAGAGGAGAGTGAATCTTGCTGGAAAGTAAACTGTGGCCAAACAAGAAGAGCAGTAGGGGAGAGGAGGCATCTTACCAGTGTTAGGTGTCTTGTCTGGATACCTCGTCAGAGTGAGCTCTTCAGCAGATGCAGTAGAGTAAGAACCTTTGCCTTAAATCTGTACCCCTTAAACTGAAGGGACTTGAGTAATGTTTTAAAGCAACTGCAGTNAGGGAGCCACACTCCCTCTGGTGCCACTAAAGAAGAGCTGCTTTGTGTGAAGCTTCTGGGACCTCACTGAGTGCACACTGCACAGGGTCTGTGTTGTGAGCATACTGCTGCATTCACAGAGTTCGTGTAGTCCTGATCCTCTGAAATATTCAAGTGACACTTGGAACAGCTCTGCAAGGAGGATCAAGTACCTTGGCCATGAGGAGCTTTAGATGCAATCAAACTGTAAATTTTTATGCTATTGAATGGGTTTTGTTTAATATTATACTTTGATTATCAATCAGGTAATACTGTAAGGCTGACCTTGCAGTTTCTGCAGGCCATTCTTGGGGTGGAATAGAGAAGGAAGGATTTAAATGCTCTCTCCACTTACCTCTATGATGAACTGAATCAAGCTTGTCAGTATTTTTGCTAAAAGACAGCAATTCATTTAGCATGACAATGTAAAGATGTGGTATTTGTGTTGACAGGACAGAGAAGTCTTTTCTCTTGGCTATTAGTAAATTATGCCTTTATTGCTGTTCATAGCACAGTGGACTTAGAGCTGCTGCCTGTTACATATTCCTAAGTTTGTGATGCCAGAAAAATGTCTAATTTGAAAATTTTGTGTTAGATAACAGTTACAACAATGTTAGGATATCTGAAAAAAGAATACTCACAGGTTAAAACCAG
>VYZR01027187.1:45793-57427 GCA_013400675.1 Oxylabes madagascariensis
CTCCGGGGTCTCTGTTTTCATTTCTCTATAGACTGCTTGAGGAGTTCAGAGGGTTTCCTAGGTCTGCTTGGGTTCAGGCAGCTTAATAAAACATGAGCCCTTCTTTTCCTCTCACTTCTGGTGACTGCACCCCAATTAAGTGCTGAGCAGTGCCACTGTGTGACAGGTACTTGCATCCCCAGCTATGGTTGGCTGCCTCATTCCAGCTCTGAAGACCGCAGGACAACAGAATGAATCACGCTATGGGAAGAGCAAATCCTACAGAAGGATTATGAGCACTAGGAGAGCTGGACACTTCAGACTTTGCTAATGAAAGCTGCTTCCTACCTGAAGAGCAGCAGCAGAATATGTGATTCACCTACTTCTGCAGCCAGGTTAGAGCTTTCTAACATGGTACCTTGAGTAAATCTGCTTGAATGATGACAGTAGTGCACAAAACACTTGTGGAGCAGAGGGTAACACTGTGCCTGCTTGAGTTGTTTTGATTTGCCTTTTTTCCCCTCCTTTCCCTCCCTGAACAGTACAGAGGGAGGAGGGCAGGCAGAGCTTCTCCTGCGTGGGAATAAAGGCCACATTTGCAGCTTTGCCTCAGGAGCTTGAAAAACCATAAGCCAGGCCTCCAAAACTGCATTTGGTTTAGAAATAATGAGATGCTTTAGAAAATGAACTTGGAGTTCTCTTTCGCAGTCTTTTTGTTTCCAAGCATTTTGAGTACCCTTGCTTCATGTTTGCAAGCTTTCTTTCTTCAACAATGACGGCAGAAGTACTTTTTTCAATGAAAGCTAAGATGTTCTTATGCTTGCTGATTCCAGCACCTGGGGCATAAATTTTAAAATATTGTGGCATTTGGAGAGAAGAGGAGGCAGGACATGCAAACCACTCAACTTTAAGCCCTGTTTCTGCTGGGTCACCATCCTTTGCAGTAGGAATCTGAAGGATTGCAAAAGCCGGAACATAAGGATCCCCAGTTGGTGGTCCCAGTATCTGTCTTGGCAGCTTGCCAGGAGCCCAAGGGATGCACTTAATTTTCTTTATTCATTAGCATATTTTTAATCAAATCCATCAAACCACAATGTTTCCACATGTCTCTCCCATGGCAGATGAACAAAAATAGGTCAGTGCCCAAATGTACCTTTAACACACTGCAGTTCACTCCCCTTCTGTAGTTGCAGTTGGAGGACAGCAAATGACTTGTACTCTGCACCTGGTGAAAACTTGTGATGAAGACTTTGCTTCTCTCCTGAAAGAGGTGAGCACATNGATGTGTGCTTTACTTTGTTTTCTTCCTTTTTTCCTAAAATCCTTTCCCAGGACTTCAAATTTAAAAAGCTGATGAACACATATCCTAAATGTAGAAATTGGAATGGACTTGTAGCCTGTTCCTAGTTGCAGAAAAGCTAGGGAAGTGAAAGGTGAAAAGCTCTGCAGCCCCACCTCTCCTGGTAACCCCTTCCTACTGACAGCACCATCACCCCAGACAGGCTGCAGCAAGTGACGCATGTACAGAGGAAACTCTGCTGCTGGCAGAGTCTTCCTTTCAGTCATCACAGGCTCCTTGGCGGTTCCTCTTGTTTTGGGAAACAACTAAGGGGTGAGGGGAGGAAAGGTGTCTTAGCAAGACTGTTGATTTTGGCTTCCCAGTTAAAGGAGTTGGGCACTTCCTGCTGGGAAGGCCTTTTGCATGTATTTGTGTCAGGAGCTCAAAAACAGAGTATAATCTCTAAAGGCTGGAAGTCCACAGTGAGAAGATGAAGTTTTCTCTGATGTGCATTGGGTGGTCTATGCTAAATAACAAAACATCCCCAGTGGGGCTGGGGAGCTGTTTACTCCTGCCTTGTTGCATGCCTGTTATCGTTCACAGCAGCAGTCCCATGTTATGGGCAAATACTCTATCAATTTATTGTTCTATTCATTCAGCTCTTCCACTTCTGCTCTAAGTACTGTCTTCCTTGACAGCTACCAACCACTTGGTTACTTTCAATTCTTAATACAGACAGTTAACGGTTTGCCTTGTCTAAATCCACCCTTACTTACCCTTATATTCTTTCATTGTCCTTTAACCATTACTGTTAAAGAAGCTCAGCCTTGCTACCTAGACAGAAAATAAGTTCCAGCAGGACTAATTTTGCTACAGGCTCAATCCTTCAAGTTTGTGCCTTGTCACTATGAGAGGGAAGACAGTCACTTGGCACATTTACCTCGCAATCTCTCTGCTCTCCTGTAGTGCCTGTTTTGTGGGCAGACCTGAGTCTGTATAGAATTTATTGTGCAGTGGTTTGGACTCTGGGGGAGCTGCCTCTGCTCTTGCTTTGTGGAGTGACAGCATGGCAACGACAGTGATGTTTTAGTTTGGGGGAAGCAGGCTTGGAAAAGGTCTTGGGCATCACTGCGGAGTGTTGCAATCCCAGTTCTTGGCAGCCACCACAAATCTTTGCCTTTTGAAGTGATGTTTCCATGCTTTACCTCAAAATGGCAGCCACCAAAACCAAGAGGCTGCTCCTCTGCCTGAGCAAGCCATGGGCAACACAGCCTCTTAAATCTACCTTGCTTGGGGGCTGAGAATCCCTTGGGCTTCACAATTTAGGCTCTCTCTTGACTTTTTTCCAGGAACACAGCGTGGGTCTGTTCATGCAAGGGAAAGGCAGGGTGGTTGGCAGCACAACAGTGTTTTGTATACACTGTGCTCGGCGCTCAAAAGGCTAGTGCCGAACATGGGGAATTTCACATGGCTCAATTCCCTTCTGCCCCGGGAAATGTGTATGTCTCCTCTCCCAGCAGAGTGCGCTTACCAGGGTATGCTTGGTGCCAGGGAGGGGACTGCCTCCATCCTCTTAAAGCTGGTCTCATGTGGATTAGCTAGTTCCAAATGTTTTGGCTAGCAGGGTGAGAAGAAGGGAGGCCTGGGCTTGTGGCTCTCTATTTACAGAGTTGTGGGTTCCTGCTCCCTTTGGTCACGCACTGACTCAACTGGAGGCTTGGGGAGTGCTCCTGTCCCTGCACCACCCCATGGCCTGCTCCTTCCCAGAAGACCTGAGCTGCCTCTCATGCTCCATGGAACTCCTGCCAGGCAGAAAAGAAGACTGAGCCCAGCTCTTCTTCATGAACCATTGGGCTACTGACTAAATTAAGGTATGAATAAAAATAGCCTACGCCCATACCCTCCACCCACCTTGAGCTCTTTTAGAAACAGGGAAGGAAAAAAAAAATTATATTTTTTTGCTGCATTTTTGGACACCTGATCTGGAAGGTGGGCAGACTGAAAACACCTGCTGCATTGAGTCCTTAGGGAAGAAAGTCAGAGATGTTCATCTAGTCATTGTAAGGGACTGTAGTCCGAGATGGATGCTGCAGGCTTTACAAGGCTTGGAGGCCTTTGGTTTGCCACTAAAGCCAGCAACAGGCACCTGGGCATTTTAAATATATATCATGGAAGTCACTACCACATCAGATGCTCAACGTTTCTTTGCATTTTGCTATGACACAAGTGATTTTAATATAGAAAGTCAATTAATGGGGGTAGGAATTCAACATCAGTTAAAACCACACATTTCACAAATTTGAAGTTGCTCTAGCAGAAGTTGAATAAGTGTCTTCTGTCTCCTTGAACATTGTCCTGACCTGCATGCACAACATGATTTGTACTGGGAGTGACAGGGATTGGACATCCAACAAACGTTTCCCCAAAGTGAAATGTGTGCAACAGCCTTATTTCTCATGATATTTGTTTCAGTAGTTCACTAGGCTGTGGTCAATTTACTTAGTCGCTGTCTAGGAAATATAGGTAAATAGCTTGCAATCCTACTGATGATATTAAATAAAAGCACCTTTCCAATGTGACTGCACACCACTGGCAGCTCAAGTGTGCATTTTGTGGTAGGGGAAATGACCCTAGGAACACCTGAAGCTGAATGAAGCAAGAGCCCTTAGAAATGCAGTCCGAGCCATCATACCTAATGCTCAGTTTTTATGTCATTATGAAGAGACTACCTTTAACACACACACACACACATAATACAGGGGTACTGTGATACCTAAATAACTGGTTATCAGAAATTTTCTCTAACCCTGACATCTGGAAAAAGCTGTGGCTCTACAAAATACCATCTATTGCTAATTCTTTATACAGTTCTAGCACCTCTCACCCTGAAGGACCTCCTCCTTGAACTCTGGCCTGTGACCACCTTCCCATTCGCCCCGAAAGACCACAGTAAATGAGGTCGTCTTAGAGAAGTCCAGCTGTGTGATAGCAGCTGCTGCCTTATGCTCCCCTAAAGAGAAAGTGGGGCCTGTTTGGGGTGTGATGGGACCAACTGGATGCAGGCCTTGCATTTTCTTTCAGGGCCCTTTACTGTTATTACAGAGATGGCCCTGCAGAAGAGGGTCCCAAAGGATGCAGCATCTGATGGAGTGAAAATTCGTGCACAATTCAGAGCAAGTACCAGTTTACAATAACCTGTAGTAAAGAGGAATTGTGGAGAATAAAACAACTAATTGGGTCTGTGTCAGGGTGCTTTAGTACCAACGATAAAATTTGGCCAAAGAAATGAAGCTCACACCTTTCTGTTGCACACAAATAAACTAATATTTCCTAGGGATCTTTCACAACCAGTATTGGTGAGGATTTATCACACATAATGTCCAAACCTGAATGCACCTGGTCCCGGTATGGGATCCTTGGTGATCGTTTTTTGGGGTTTGGGTGGTTTTTTTAATATTCCATTTTCAGCTGGAAATTACTGATGTGACCAAAGTCCGATTCCTTTCAGCAGTTTCTCCCTTCCTCCCCCCACCTTTTCGCACTCCCTGAGGTCTGACCATCTGGAAATCCTCCTCCACCTCTTCATCATGTGTGAATTTCCACCTAGGGCTGAAAGTGTCACTGTACTAAAGTGTGATGCATTAACACATTGAGGCAGAAAGCAGAGGGGAGTTGGGGATTATAACACTTCATGACCCACTCCGCAGTTGCTCTATGATTTAATCATCTTATCAGCTTGTATCCTTTTCTTTGTATCCCATATTTTCCCTGTATCCTTTATTTAAAAAATTCCATAATTAAAAAACCCCCAATGCTCTACATAAACACGTAGAGTGCAGAATCTTATATTGAGACGAGGATCGACTGAAAAAGGCAAATGTCTCAAGGAAAACATGCCTCACTCGAGCAATCTGGGGGACCTAGATCCCTCTTTCACAATGAAGCTGAATAATTATCCATATCTCCTATTGCAAACTTGGGTTTCTTCCTCCCGACTCTCATGCATGTGATCTGAACAATATATATGTGTATCTAAAATGTAAATAGTAATAATGTTATCTTGTACAGAAATGAAACAAACTCTGCAAACCAGATGCCATGTTGGTTTATACTTTTGGTAGAATGGAATGGAAAATTCAGTAGTTTGGAAGTCGGTTAGCTGCCTAGCCTTCTTCTAACTAAATACTGAGGCTTATTATGCTTCAAATAAATATATATATGTATTTTGTGGCTTGGTTGCTATAATCATCTTGGATGTAATAATGTTACTAGCCTCAGGGCTATATTTATTAAGATTTTAATTTAAAATCTTTCTGTCCTTCAGCATTTAAACAGAGGAAAACCCCATGTGGAGTAGCCAAAAAAAAAAAGTTCATCCTTTTCTTTTTCATGCATTCCCCTCCCCTAGGCCCTCTCTCTCATCTTTTAAGCAAAAAACCCTAGAACAGCATACTTTCCTGTTGCAGCTCTGCACCCTGCTAACACTTCAGTACCTTTGTAGGTTTGTTAGACCCAAGGTCTGCTTAACATGATCTGTGTGCTGCTTTTGCCATCTCTGAAGCAGTGGTTTGTTTTCTTGTCCTGGTATAATAGTATCAGTATATTTCACAGTAGTATTTCCACATATTATAATTTATTCTTAATCATGTTCTTGGTAAGTATCTCAACCACAGCTGTAAACACTGAGGGGGCAAGACTATTACTCAGAAATGGCAAAGGGCTGTGGAGAAGTCTTAGGGTTATTCTTTGTTAATAAACTCCCCCACTTCTGAGAAGATCATGGCAGGGAAATAACAGACAAGAAGACCTGCTTGTAACCTGGAGAGTGAAAAAGCTGTCACAGTGTAAGTGCTTTTTGACATGTTTTGGAAGAGACGGCAGAGGTTAGCACCCAAGTCGCACCGTGTTTGCAACCCGTTTTGATCCCACAGCACACTCAGGCGCTGACTTATGATTGATAGATACTGAGCAGGGCACAAGGAGATTCAGAAACTTTTGTTAATAACCTTCTCCTGTGATTTTGTGTGGCAGCACAGGACCTTGCTTAGAGCCAATGTCCATGCAGCAAATGTGGTGGGTGAGGCAGTCTGAACATTCTGGCTAGAGGCCTGCAGTGGCTAAACAGCACTGGGCAGATGAGCGTGACTTGTGTGGGGCAGCTCTCAGCTGGGATAAATCTACAGAGCTCCACTAACTGTGACAGTGCCACTGCTCTGCCCCAGTGGAAGAGCCTCCTTGCTTCAACTGGGGCGCTTTGGTGCTCTTACAGGAGTGCCTTGATCCTGGCTCTAGCAGAGAGTCAATCATATCACAATCATCTTTCAAATCTCACTCTGACATTCTTTTGCAAACAGCTGAACTGCACAACAGTTTTGGTTTAATATAATAAGATTCATGGAAACAAAACTGTGCAATTTAACTATGAACAGATTGAAAATTACTTTTGACAAACAGCACCAAGGCCATGCTGTTTATGTCAAGCTCCATGGAAAAGATGAATTCTTGTATTCCTCTTTTCTTCATTTCAAAGCAACTTACAGAGGACTGAATGCTGTCATCCTAACTCACAGCTAGTGAAAATGGGATAGAGAAATTCAGGCCTAAGCCCAGGACTTCTGGCTGCAGCCTGTCCACAGGAAGTCGGTATAGACACTTCCTCTACCTTGTGCTACTTGCTTGTGAAGAAGAAAAAAAAGAAAAAAAATAGAAAAAAAAATAGGGTAGCTTTATGTTCAGGTACTCATGGAGTGCTACTGATTGTCCATTGTAACATGACTGGAGTACTCCATTTCTCTTACAGCATTGCAAAGCTACCTGCCATTTTTTGCTTCTGAGCGTCATGTAAAATTGGAGGGAACATCTCCATCTTGTCACCACTCCCTGATAATCACTGCTTTTCTCAGGACAGCTGATTTTAACATTGCTCCATCCTAAAGTTCATTTTCTAGATCTCTCAGATACATCATGAGAAGATATACAGAAGAAAAGCACCCATGGACTTCTAAATGCGCTGCCTCAGTAAGCAGCGTCCAAATTACAAAAAGTCAAGGTTTAACTATTTTGTTTACCACTTAAATGCAGATTTTATTTTTACCCACTTTGCTACTTTGCAAGCCTTTTGGTGTGAACTTAAACAAACATGAAAATCATGTTCTTTACAGTATGTTAAAAGTGCTTATATGTTAAAAGTGCTCACCACAAAGCAGACACTTCTTTGTTGGGCAACCAGCACAGCTTTTTCATGTTCTCTGTGTGTCCTCACTCGCCCCAACCTATTTAGGTCAATATAAGCAACTTCAGAGGAAGTCACTGCCTGGTTATGAGGCTACAGCTTTGGACTGCAGAGGACAGACTGTGCGAGGAAAACAAGAACACTCTGGGCCGTCACCAAGCAGCAGATAGCTCTTGAATATCACACGGGATATCCACCCGATGGTGTTTGGTCCCTTTACTCTGGAGACTGGAGCAGATCCCTGAAGTCAGCCCTTTTGGCAAGGGGACATTGCTGTGTGCGGAGACCTGCCTGAGGCAGGGACCTGACTGCACTGCACCACGGGCACGAGATTCAGCCATGCTTCATTCCCTGAACCTGGCGAACCTGGGGCTCGGCTGCAAACCTTCCCAGAGCATGGAGGGGCCATGGAAGAGGATCAATCAGCCAACACATTGCCCATGAAGCACAGCAAGGTAGCTGAGGTGAGGGGAGCGGGACTCCAGCCACGCTGAAGCAGGTGCAGTGGGAGCAGGAGGCTGAGGCTGTGAGTATATCCCTGCCACCCTGTCCTGCTGTCTCCCTCATGTCCCCCATCCTGCCTGACATTTGTGCTGAAAGCTGGCATTCATAGGTGCTCTTCAAAACCGGTTGAGGGCTCTACTGTATTTCTCTGTGACTCATCTTTCAGATTCTCATTGTACCCGCTTTAGACGAAGAGTTCCCAGTTTGGTCAGGTCTTTTGTTTCTGTGTGCTAAACCCCTCTTTTTCCAAGTGCTGTTCAGAGTAGGATCCTTTCTTTTAGAGAGCAAATCTCTGTTAACAAACAGTTTTCAATTAAACAAGCATAGGCAGCAGCAAAGAAGCCAGATTAACCTTTTAGTGTTTTTATTTTTTCATGAGTTAGGTCTACCTTTGACAGTTCAGAAAATGTCTTAGGTCGTTTGGAAAATGTCTAGGTCATTCAAAATGGCATTTACCTACCTGATTTTCAATAGGACTTTTCTTTTATACAGAATTATGCTGCTTTTGAAACATCCACTGTCTTTGTCCCAGTTGTTCAAGAAGTAATTTTGTGTAGTGAGGAATGAGTCTGATTACAGATACATAATTTCATCTGAAGCTAAAGAATGTAATGAATACAAATTCCAGATAGAGCACAGCACTCCCAGCCTGCCCCTGTATCCCTGTGTCTGAGTTTCTCTGTATTTCCTGCAAGATGACAATGGCTACCTTGTAAAAAGCTCTTTCAGATATGAGGCAGAAGTATATACTTCAAGGTCTAGCCTTGAAACTTCTGTGGGATAGCAATGCTCTTCTGAAGTGCCATTTAAAACAGATTGCGTTTCACTACGTGCAAAAATCCCCCATATAGATGCAGCTATATGAGCAAAAAAAAAAAGTGCTTTTGCCAGTATAGCCTATTTTATTTGGGAAACGCTTGCAGAAAAATATGCTGGTGCTAGTAAAACTTGTATTTGCTGGTTATCAAAAGAGAAGCATTTCTAGTGCAAACCAGGCCTCTCATATGTGAAGCCTTTATTCAGTTCAGCCATCAATACAGTAAAGAAAATCCTACCTCAAAGGGACGGGTAAGGTTACCTGATAGATATTATTAATGGTTTAAGAGCATAAAAGGTGCTTTAGCTAAAGATGAAGGGCTAGATCCATCGCTAATGTAAATTGTTCATGGTCCCACTGAGGGCATGGTGGAAACACAGAGCACTGAGAGAGCTTCCTTGTGCCATCACTGCCTGCTCAGTTTCTAACTCAGGGCTGCACTGACAGTCCTCTCCAAGACTGACTTCTGCATCCTTACCCCTGAGAAAAATGTGCATAAGCAAATATCTAGGTTATAAAGGAAGAAAGAGTTGTATTTAGGAAGACCCTGTTTGAGCAGGGAGGTTGGATCAGATGACCCCACGGGTGGTCCCTTCCAACCTGACCCGTGATTCCATGATTCTGTAGCAGTTGGATGTCTCAGGAACATGCCAATTTACACTGCCTGAGGATCTCAGTTTATACTGTTTTCATTATACTACTAGCTTTTTATAGGCATCAGATTCCAGTCATGAGACTTGATGATTCCACAGAAAATACCCTCCGACGCTGTACTTTCTCACAGCAGGGCTCCCTGGCTAATCGTGTGCTTGCCCGTCAAGCACAAATCCCAGCCATTTCCTTCCCAGTTTCCCCCTGCATTTAATGTATGGAAAAGCATGACCCTGAATCAGATGAATAGCAGCCGGTTTGAGAAGGTGTGTGTGAAAATGTATCCTCACGCAGATGAGCTCAGAACAAATAGAATAGGGAGGAGGAGGGGAAGAGAGCTGAGTGGGGGGGAATGTGAAGCTACCATTTCCCTGATAGTTGAGCCACTATGTGTAAGCAACAAGTTTATGCCCTAGGGAATGAACTGAAAGCTGAGGAAATTTTAAAATTAACAGAGCTTTATGGCTCAATCAATAGGCCATGCTCCCTGAGCAAGATTAGAAATCAGATGGCACATTTCTTTCTGTTAACCCTGCTTGCTCTCCCCGAAGGCTCTTCTGCCTGAAAGCATCTGAGGTTTGATTAAGTTCTTCTCTAGGAGGAAGCCAGAGAAAGTCCATTGTGTGAGAACTGCCTCCAGAATGCTGTGTTGGACACACTTTAAATAACAATAGAGGTTATTAGAGTATTAGTTTGTTAGTAATTGTGAGAGAAGATAAGTCTTCCCAATATTTGAATATGCAAAATTGCTTTGGTTAACTGAGAAAGAGGGGGGGGGGGAAAAACCCAAAAGCCAAAACATGCTACTACAGCGAGGAACAGGAATGATTAAAAATCCCCATATGTAAAAAAGAAAGCCTCTACCTTGTTTTACTGCTAGAAATACCTTCCCAGATTTGTTATTCCCATCAAGTCCATGATATTTTCCCTCTTTGGCATTTCATTTTCACTGGGGCAATGAAATGTTTTTTTTTCCAAAGGGAGATGGACTGTGTTTGCACCTATTTCTTGTTTGACAGTGACCTCTATGAACCACTCATCACTGCTCTGCCTGTTGTTTTCTTGTTAGCTCTTTGCTGTCAAATTAATTACTGTGAAGTACTAAGCTTGTTGCATTCACGTGCTCTTATTAGCTCACAGGATGTCAGAGTGATTGGATTTTTAGCATTATTTCTTTTTTTACATTCCAGGCTTTCCATTCAAAACCTGTTACTGGCAGGGAGGAAATACTGTACCTAATTCTGATCTCTCAACAGAGTAGCTCCAGTGATGCTGAGGATTTACAAAGCTGTATATGCAATTAGACTTTGTTTATATTAAACCCAACATGAAAAATTAGATTGGGTTTGCAATGTGACTTTGAAGCACAGCATTAATTGTCCTTCCTTTTGCAGTATAGAACAAGAAAGAAAAAATTTATGACGAGAATAGCATTCGTCCCCTCCATTCTTAAATCACAGTAATGAGCTGATCCTCCACTTGACCCTCTTCACTCTCCTGAGTTGCTTGTATTAGTGACAGCTAACAGCGCTCACGCGAGTGCAGTCCAGGGATCTATGAGAAGTTTTATTCTTTTCTTCTTCTACAAAATGAAACGAGCAGAAGGGACTTCTTTGCTGTCATGCTTGAAATTTGTGTGTCCTGCATCTGCCCCTTGAAAAGCACCATCTGGCTCAGTGAAAAGGATGAAGGTCTTGAGAGTTGTCTTCATTCCTGAAGGTAGATTTTATTTTGTTATTTAAAAAAAAAAAAAAAAAAAGGTAGATGCGATTAGAAGGGCCGGCAGCCCCGGTGCCCTCAGCCCAAGGTGCTCCTTCACCCGGCGCAGAGCTCCGGCTGCGCGCTGCCCAGCCCCAGCCTCTGCGGGACCTGACACCCCGGGCCGGGCCGCGGAAACCTCCCCAGCGCCCCGCACGGCGGGTCCTGCGGTGCGTTCGGGGGCTCGCAGGGGATGCGGGCTGTCCCTGTTCCGCTGTCCCCGTCCCTGTCCCGGTCCCGCTGTCCCCGTCCCGGTCGCTGTCCCGCTGTCCCTGTCCCTGTCCCGGTGCCGCTCCCCGGTGACCCCACCCGGCCCCGCCGCCGCTTCCCCGCGCGGCCCAGAGGGGGCGCCCTCGGCCCAGGCTTCCCCCGCGGCGGGCGCGGGCCCCGCGCAGGTGAGCGCGGCCTGAGGGG
>VYZR01027188.1:4922-23593 GCA_013400675.1 Oxylabes madagascariensis
CTCTTTTTTTTTCCCAGAATGTAGGGATAAAGCAGAAATAAATGTAGGTATCATCAGAGAAGGGTTTTCAGAAAATGCCAAATATTTTTCTGTCCTAGAATCACTGAGTGGCCTGGAATGGAAGGGACCTTGAGGATAATCTCATTCCAATCCCCTTACCATGGACAGGGACACTTTCCACCAGGCCAGGTTGCTCAAACGCCCATCCAACCTGCCCTTGAACACTTCCAGGGATGGGGTATCCACAACCTCTAAGGGCAACCTGTGCCAGTGCCTTACCACCCTAAAACATAGGTTTTTGACCTATTTATAAGTGAAGAATCCACTCGTCTTCCTCTTTGAACTTCTTTGACGTTTTGATGTTTAACCATACTTGCCACAGTATAGATACAGCCCCCTCCTTTTTTATGAAGCATGTAACTACAGGCACAAACCAGGAAAACTATGGATTGAGGGGAAAAAAAAACATAGAAAGCAATCCTCAAGAGGCATTGTTTCAGCAAAAAGAGGTGAAATTAAAATCCTAATATGCATATGTCAATCAGAAACGTCTGGCCTAGAATCAATGACTGAAGGACCCCATAAAGCTGCTGTTCAGAACTCAGTTATCCCTGGTCATAAGACTATGGAAATGGAAATTATGATTTGATTATGTGAATACAGCATTTAAATATACAATTTGTATCTATACTGACCGCTAGGGCAATCCATATGTGCAGCTGGGTGTGCTCCTGTTTCAATATACTTATAACTTCATCGCCCTCGGGCAACTGATCGAAGTCGAGCTCGATAACCTAGGACCAAGCAACACAGATCATCTTTTCACAAAGCATTAAAAACATCATCCATCATTGAGCTCAAAGGAAATTGGACCTGTCAGAGCACAAAACATAAATAATTATTTGTGTTTAAACAAGGTTAAGGACAATGAAAGGAGAGATAATATGCTGCATTCTGCACAAGATAAAAGCAACGGCCTCTCTTTAGAGAAAAGACAAACCAATGTTTGGGATACAAGTGAGGGAGAATAAGCAGAGATCCAAATTCACCTTCTTTGACTATGGACTTCATGCTCAGAATCAGCTAATAATCAACTTGACTGCACACTGCTGACTGTCTAAAACTTTTCCTACAGGTAATATAGAGATCTAGCTCAGAGACAAAATCTTCCAAGTCATCCCCTGTCCGAAAATCAATACCTAAGACTTAGATTCCTGAAATTTTGTAAAGTCATGTTTATGCCCTAGGAAATTAAGAGACTATTGAAGAAGCTGAATTGCTGAATATTCACAACTGACAGCAAATGACATCAAGAACTTTTCATCATTCAGACATTATTTTGTGAGTACTAGTCTCCCACGTTGATTTAATCCTCTGATATTATAAAATAAGGAAAAAGTAACAGGTACTGCCATGATGGGATATTTGGGAACATAGTTTAACTACTTGTTAGTTCACCTTACTCAGCCATGCTGCCTTTAATAATTAGTCATCTGCATTACAAGTTAATTTCACAGCAAGAAAGAAGTTGTACTCTGATTACCAATGCTGGGGCTCCTCTGCAGGCTGAATTAGAGCAACCCAGTATATAAAGTCTTATAGTTTTGACCATGCAAGACTTTAGAGTACCAGCAAAAATATTTCTGCTCATTTTAGTTTTGAGTTTCTTGCATAGCACCTCCTGTTTGACAGATAATGGCCCTCATCCATCAACTAAAATAGTTATGAATGAGAAAGAGATATTACCCCAACACAGCAAACAAACATGGAAGTAAAAAAGAGCAGGGGTGAGTGGAGGGATATTTTATTCATTCCTGAGTGATTAATTCAGAACATTGGGATCCAAGTAGTCCTAGCCTGAACAACAGCACCAAGATCACAACTCATGTTGACGCCTCAGACAGAAATTTCTGTCACAGAAGAAAAAGCCCTTGAACATGTAAACTCCACAGAATAAAGTAATTTTGTGAGACTTAAAACCTCAGTGGCAGCCATACAGAAATTTGTTTCTGTATATATATTTGTGCATATATGAATGTCTGTGTGTACACGGATATTTGTATATATATATGCATGATATGTGTGTGTATATAGAAGAGCAGGGACACAGATGTTCACAGAGAATATTCTTCAACCTGTAAGCATTACGTTTCAACACCTTATTTAGCTACACTATTAATTTAGTATCTGCTACGGAATGATTTAACGTCAAACTTTGCTATACGCTGCAAATTTCCACATACTTTTCCTGCATCTTTCTAACCTTGGCCTGTGACAGTGTACCTTAAATAAAGGAAAGTTAAGTAAGTTTTTCAGCCTCACGGTGAAATAACTTTACAGGTGGGTCCTCTGCCCTGCCTGTGTCTGTGCGCTGCTTGAGGAACACCAAAAATCCCTGACACACCAAGGCGCGGCGCGAACGCGGCCGGACACAGCCGTGACCCCGGACCGGGGGCTGCGAGCGACACTCGCGCCCCGAGCCCGGGGCACGACCAGGGGCGGCAGCGGCGACGGCACGGATCGCCCTCCCTGCCCTCCCCGCCGCCTCCCCGCGCCCGACTCGCCTCGTCGGTGTCCCGCAGGGGGATCTCGATGGAGCCCCGCGACATCTTGGCGACAGCGCTGCCGGGGCCGCCGCTCGCCGGGCCGGGGCCGCCGCGCGCACTTCCCCTCACGGCAGCGCCCGACCCGGACGTGCTCGGCAGCGGGGCGGGGCGGGGCGGGGCGGGGAGGAGCGGCGCGGTGCAGGGTGAAATGGGGGACTGGATAACAGAATCAGTATGATTTCAGCAGAAAGCCTTTATTGTTTTCATGAAACCCCAGTTATAGTTTCTAGCTCTACTGTCCACGCGTACAGGTGTCTCTTGATTGGCCACGCCACTTGTCCATAAGGCAGGCACGCATCCTTCAGGACACCTAATTGGTCAAGAGTCCATCATCACGCTGTGTGTCTCCTATCTAGGCTTTGCATCTTTTGCGGGCAGTGTCCCAGGCTCTTCGTTCTATTTTTCAGTCCCGTTGTTGTCTCAGTAACCTTGATGAATTCCTGAGAACCCTGAAAACAAGCCTGCAGGTGGCTTGTTATCTACAAACAGTTTGGCTGGTGCAAAGAATGGCCGAAGTTTCTCAGATGCGTTGCTACAGGGAGGAGCGGGGCGGAGCGGGGCGGGGCGGGTCCGTCCCCGGGGCGGTGTGAGGGCGGTGCCTGCTCTCCCGGCTCATGCCCCACACCTGCCCCTGGGAACAGGTACATGAACACCTCTGTAACACCGAAAGGCAGCGCTGAGTGTTGTGTGTGCGCACACCCGCTGGTAAATCGAGGAGATTGACCTGGGTGCTCCTTCGGAGCGCCGCTCCCTCAGGTGGCGCCTCGCCTCACGGCGTCTCAAAGCCGTCAAAGGCTTTCCAAATAAACGCGTTAAAACGTGCGGATTTTCCCCATCTTCGTCGGAAACCAATAGGTAAATCCAAATTGATATTATCTGGCTAGATCCGCTGGTGTAATGCTTTCGATGTGTATTTACAATTTTTCAGTAACAGCTGGGCCTATATTCCAGCTAGGTGAGTGTTTTTAATGACAAATAGGGAATCTGATAACACTGGATCTCGGTCTGTGTGAGGGACTCAGCCACATGGAGGTGTAAAGTAAAGAAAGATTTACACAATTGGGCTCCTAAATTGTGTTTTTTAATTATGATGGCAGACGCATTGCCTATTTGGATCAAACACAGCAAGCACAGTAACCTATGACCCATCTTGGTAATTTTTACGGTCCTACCAAGGGAAAAAAAAAAAGGGATATTAAGACTAAATAATCCTCAGACACATTTCTACAGAAATGACTTAAAAAAACCCCCAACCTCTGATGTTATTTACAAAGTCTATTAAACCCTAGAGCTAACTTGATTTTGTCCTATAGCTAATTATCCACAGAATACAAAATTTTGAATGGATAGTCGCAACTGTAAGGCATTAAGTTAGTTAATTTTATTTTAAAAATAAGTATGAACAACTGTAATACTATCTATTAGAGTGGTAATGATTAGATGACTTGCAGTGTCACCTGTTTTGTGAAGCCAAAGTAAGTAGCATTTTTAATTACTTAACATTTTGAATGTGACCTTCTGATTTTTCTTTGTGCACTAATTATTCTGAACTGAGTTACCTGCTCCAATGCATTGTACCAAATATTTCTTCTACGCTTTGAGTAGATTTCTTCCATAAACACTCTTTTTTAGAGAAATGTGGCAGGGAAGCAGAGTGATGTTGAAATTTATGGGAGGGAGTGTGCATTTTTTGCACTAAAAACATGCCAGAACCAATGTTATGCAGAGCCAGATGCTAATTAATGGAGTTCCTAAGCCTTATTTTCTGATTTATTGGCTGATTTTTCAGAAATAAGCTACTTTTTAGTTATTTTAGTTAATGTTGAAGCTATTTGGATTGAAAAGGCAGCCTATTCCTGAGGTACTTGTTCACCAGTGTCTATAGAAAACTAGATTTCCTCATGGACAGAAAACTAGGTTTAATGAAAGATTTTATAGGGTCCGACCTTAAGAATATTTAGGCAAAGATAAAGAGGGAAAACAATTCTTGCTCCCTGGTACAAACCTACTACACACATTTTAAATAGTTTAAAATTTTATTGAGTTTTATATTGCTATACTATTGAGTTTTGTATTGCTTAAAGCAGGAAGACTCCTTTCCATACACACTCATAACAATAAGTCACTATTGGCTAGGTAGCATCTCTTTAGTGTGTAAATTATTGTTCTAGTGAAAAGAGCTGCTTTTTCTCACTTTATGGGTGCTTAGGGACATTCCAAGGAAAGAGGCTTGTTTTATCCTGCTGTCTTGTTTTTATTTAATCGAATTTTATTACTGGGGAAATTTAATTTACCACTTTTAAACTTGGATTGTTAAGAAGATCTTGTTAAACAAGAAAAACTTATATTAAAAAAGTAAGATACAACAAATTGAAGCTTCACTTGTGATATATGTTATATACAGTAAAAAACAATCTCTGAAAACTTCATTATCAGATGGAATTATAAACCTTTTGCCGGAATGAAAGTTGAGCTTAATGAAGCTACTTTAATAACAATATTAACCCAAAACACCTCTTCCTACATAACCACTACTCTTTGCAAGCAAATTACCAAGCAATTATCAATTAAGCATTTACCATTTGTGCTTCAGGTGCATGTCCTTAAATAAACAAGCCCCAACTGGAAACAGCTGGGTGGTCAGAGCAGGATATTTTAGTAGCAAAATACCTTTACAGCTGATTTTTAGGATAAAACTCTGGGCTCTAGGTAGGGCAGTGGCAAGATGCACCTGGGGGAGCTCTCCAGGGCCATCAGAATTTATTAATCTGCTTTAGGCCCTGACACAACACGTTCATCTTGAAAACGCAGTAAGCAGGTTTAGTAAGGTGCTGGGCAGATTGGTTAAAAAAGTGCTAAAAATGGATTTAATGGGTGTATATATATATATTTTAATTAATTTAATATTGTGCTAGTTCCAGAGGCTACTGTATTATCTGTGTATCTCAAATTCAAGGAGTTAGGATTGTCTCTCCTGCTGGTAAGAAATGCTGAAGTAGGCCATATTAAGTGGATTTTGAGCAAAGTTATGGGTGTTCTTTTCCTTTTGAACACCATGAGGTGTAACAAACCAGAACTGTAAGAATGGATGGTTTATGTCAATGTTTCACTGGAAGGTGTCATGTTTTTGCAGACCAAGAAGTATTTTTTTGTAGCTACTAAAAGCTTCAGTGTTTTGTGCTGGATAAAAGGATTAAAAACTTTTATTACCGCTTTTTGTTCATGCTTCTTCAAATGCTTGTGTTTGCCTTATTTATCTGATAAACATAGTTATGTTCTCCTGAGTTAGATGGTGACCTAAATGTACAGAATTGTTGGTTTTTGTTAGGTTTTTTCACAGGTAGCCATCTAGCACTTCTGTAGTGCATTTAGTAGGAATAAAAGCGTGGTTTAAGAAAATGAATCAGAGAAACAGTCCAGTCTTGGATTTGCTTTGCTTCATAGAGTTCCTCTTGGAAAACTCGAGAGAGGCAGCTGTAAGGGCTGGCCCCTGTGGGGCTAGTGGGTAATGAAGAGTGCCGTAAGAAGTTAGCAGTGCAAGTGCAATTCTATGAAGTTCATTTTTTTAACGCTTAAATCCTCCCCAACTTTCTAAGTATAAAGCTGTCCATGCGAGTACAGCGCCATTATTGCCACCTTCTGGCAAGCACCGGCATGATTCCTAGTCACAGTCATTATCCAGCGTTCTGTTTACAGAGGATTTGGACTCACACTCTGGAGTTCAATATTTTCTCTGCTTGTAGCTTTGCCTTTTCCTACTGGAGTCGCCTTTTTGGCTTTGGCTTAGTGTTTTCCAACATGTCAAACATGTTACTTGTTCCAGGAAGATGTGATTGGTAAATGCTGAGTTGTTCAATGATTAATTGTATTTGAATGATGAACACCTCATAAACAGAGTTTACTGGGCAAAGGCCGATTATTCCTCCCCCTCCTTTCTCTTCCTGGTGAAGGCTGTTTTTAGGGATTATGCAGCAGCATTTCAGGCTTAAAATGCGTGTCAGCAATTAATAGGACGAGTGAGGATTACACAAAAGCTGTGGAGGTATCAGATGACGTTGCAGTGCTAAAATGTAAAGAATGAAAGTATCACTGATTTTTGGTATACAATGTTTGCTAGGAAAAATTGCTGTCTTTAAGACTTTAAGTAGAGTTACACCTAGAGAGAGATATTAATTTTTCATTAATTTACTGATGATGAACATGAAGAATTTTGCCTTTCTGTGTCCTCTCTTTTAGAAATACTTAGTTTACAAAAGCTTGCGCTTGTTCAGAGGAAAACTGAAAAGAAACAAAAGTTTGAGGTGGAGACTACAGTGATTATTCCTCACCAAAGCTTTCTTCCAAGAGGATGTCTGAGTTCTGATACCACATTCTTTGAAATGAGCGGTACGTTTCTAACACATTAAATCATATTAATGCTTCAATGGAAATATTAGTAGCTAACCCAAGAACAACTGAGATCTAGCATCTCTGTCATCCTCTAGTCTTTTTGATTAAATTAGTGTACATGAAATGTTTGGGGGTTTTTTGACAGGTACTTGGCCCTAAAATGTTGGCATTGTTAATGACAGTTGTTTTTCATAAAATGCTTACAATAAAATACTTTCCCTATTCAGTAGAATTTGGTTGTGTGACTGAAAATGGAAAGACAAGACTACAGAATAAATATAGAAACCCAAGTCTCCTGCTAGTATAATGGTACTTTGGAAAATGTTAGAAAGTAGTGGAGGAACTTAATCTTATTTAAAATATATCCTCTTTGTGTTATACCCTTTTAAAAACAATTCTTTGCATTCTGAAGTCTGTGCGTGCTCTCTAAAACCCAAGTTTTTAACAGAAAGCTTAAGGAAGGGAAAAACACAATATAGAAGCAAGGACTTGAGTGCAGAAGTCAGTTCCAAAAATAACAGTGAACACTTGTGCTGGAGTTCTCAGGAAGGATGAAGCCTGAGAATCAGCCTGAAGATGAAGAAAGCTTATGGGAATATGTCAACAAATCTTTCTCTGTTTCCTGGAGGTGACTGCTTGTTCTAACATCCTTTTCATTAATGTGATTTATAACATAAACTCTATACTGACTTCTATACATAGGAATTAAAAAGAAAAAAAACAATTGATTTTCATGTATCTTAATGTCCAAAATCTGTTCTCTGATAATTTACTTTTCTTCTATGTCTCCTTTATTTTTTCTCTTACAGAACCCTTTCTGCTTTTGTTTAAGCACTAAAAGTGGCAATGTTTAAACAGATCAACATCCTTACTTTTTGTGGACAGAGTCCTATCCTGCCAGATGAGTTCTGAATGATTTTGCTCCTCCTCAATGTTTCATTGACATCTCTAACTTTTCAGATAGAAGTCATTAATTTTTCTTGAGCACACTAATAACTTTTGCTCCAAGGGAAATGACAATAAATATATGGGAGAGAAAATTAATAATTCTAATTTTTTTCCCACTCAAGATGGAAACTGTTTTTTTACTGGATCTAATTACTAGTTGTAAAGTAGGAATATTATCTGTAATTTATTTCATCCCAGGAAGATAATTTTCAAACTTGGCCTTTATGCCAGTGATTCTGTGTTACGTCTTAACATGCATCTTGCTAATAACGTAGAACAATTTTTTATCATCTTACATTGGAGATGAAAAACGTTAATCAGACTACTTTAGAACTCCAATGTAATAGCAGAATGTGTATCTGGCTGTTAATTTATTTAAGAAATGTCTGTTCTGTGTTTCTCCCTAGCAGTTGATGTGTTTATATGCGCGTTCCTCTTGGAAAGCCAGGGACATTTTGTTCGGTGATTTGAGAAGTGATGTGGACGGGTGCCATGCTGGAAGCCTGTTTGCATCTCTCCTATCAACACGTGAGTTCACAATTAACTTGATCCATGCAAGTAGAGCCATTGATTCCCAACTAAGCAGAAGCCTGGCTATCTTCTTGAATGAGGGCCTCAGGTCGGAAGAGAACCAGTAAATGTTGTCAGCCAGAAGCAAAGGTTATTTTAAGATGCAAGGAGGTACTCTTAGGAATGGTTCACTAGATCATTTGGGACCTATTTCCATGTATTGCTCTGAGTAGATGTTCTTGCTCAACTTCTAAAGCCACATGGCAAGGGGGTAATGGTGGTGTGTGAGCAGCAAGAAGCATTCACTTAACAGTAGTTTAACTGAGTACCTGTGAAATGCAACTTCCCAGAAGCAGATAACCACACTTAGAGAGTAAAAAACCGTACAGTTGTAAGTTTTCAGGGATTCCTTCTCACAGCATCTTCTAGAATTGGTATTCCCTGATAAGTCAGAGTGGTTATACCGGGAGGTACTGGATTTAGTATTTCCAGCCTGTGTTGTGAATGGAATGTAGGCACAGCAGCAGCAAGCTACTACACTAGAAATGCTGTATGGTGAACTGCCTGGAAATTTTGGGGTTTGCACTTAATAGAACAATATCTACCATCCTCCAAGTGAGTAAGATGGAATAGCGTACGGAATTAAATTGTTCTCTCTCAGTAAGATGCATGTGGATGTGTGCCTGGAGCTCTGAGCTGCTTTCATTTGCCAAAGCAGTCAGGTACTGTTGGTGCCTTGTCGTCCTTGCTGCTGGGATTGCCACCCGTGCCTCAGTATGTTTATAAATAAAACCATTCCTAGCTGTGAGCTCAGCCTGCCATGGGAAGTCAAGTTGTGTTTTTTCCGGCTTGCACGTTACCACTAAGAGCTACTGCTGGCACTCAGTCAAGAATTCTGTTGATTCAGAAGCCAGTAAAGAAACTCTCAGGACTGTGTTGCCTCTGCAAGTAGGAGAAAAAGTTTATTTATATCAGTCAAGTGACTGTGCATGAATACAGATCAGATCATTCAAGTGAAGGAAGGTGCAGCTTTCACAAGTGACTCCTTGTTATCTCTCTGGGCTCTCATTTGCCCCTTAGCAGATAATTTTAGAATTTCAGGGTGCATGTATGGTAATTCATAATGTGCTGGAAACACAAAACCTCTTAGAGAAACACCTTTAACTAGTTAATAACTAATTATCATTTGGGCGTAATTCCTTTGTGGTAATCAAATGTAACACAAGCAATAAACCAGAGTCTCACATTTTTACTCGGGTGTACTTCTAACATTGAGTCATTTTTTAACAGTGCCAAGGGTCATTGTTTTCTAATATAATCTTTAAAAACCACGTTTCTTTCTTAATTTAGCTGTGCCATTTTGTGCAGTAGCTGTACCTAAGAAACACAATACTGACAATCATCTGTCTGAAACTGTAGTGATGGAAACCTTTCAACCCGTGTGGTGATCACTTTCATTGCTTAACTTTGCTGTTGGATTTTTTCAGAAAGTTTAGCCTGAGTTTCCCTTGCTGTTCTGTTCCATTCAGCAGTACACAGAAAAAGATGAGGGTTTGCCTTTCTTTAGTGTAATTTTTGTTTTCCCTGGACATGTAAACAGAACATTTCTTCGTAAACAGAAGTTCATGAAAGACAGTTAAACACTGAGGGATATCTGAAATCCTTTGAATTCATTTGTGTGTGAATGGCCATATCACTTCTGCAAATATTTTTCCTATTATCTTACCTCAATTATGAAAATACTTGTATAACTTGCCCTCAGAATGGTTCAATCATGGTGATTGCTAATAGGATATTACTCCTGATTAACTAGGGAATAGTTTAGTAGGAACTCTTACTGGCCATTGAGACTGTAGGACTACAAAAGGAAAGAACAGATTTAGAAATGATATGTCTAAAATAAGAGCAAGCATGTCTGCAAAGCATTTCAAAGCTTGGAAATTAATGTAAAAGTTGGGGGAAAAGAATAATTTTGCTGAGAAATTAAATTTGAGTAGACTGAAAATTTTGAAGGGAGAACTTTGACTCTTTTGCAAACCTTTATAACAGTTTTAATAAAATTTAATTCTCACACAACTGAGAAACTTCTAAAACAGCCAGTCATAATCCTGACAAGTGTTTGGAGAAGCTGTGTTGTGTGTCATAATGTTTGTTTTGAACATACATCCATTTTAATTGTGTCTTAAAACCAGTTTTGATGTTGGCCTCCTAAGTAGACTCTGCCAAGTGTAAAGACAATAAATTACACCAAAATCCTTTATTTACTAGAGGTTATGATAAGTTTTTTCTCTATCACTTGCACAGTTTTGTGTATATAAAAGTACACCTTAGGCAGGTGAAGGTGAATGGTTGCTAATTCTGATATTCCGTGTTTGAGAGGTTTCTCTATCGTGTCCTTTTTAATCTCCTCCTTCATGTTACCTGTATGCACCTGCTGTTGTTGTAGCAAGGGAGGCTGAAAGTTCTTTTTGGAGGTTTTTGTGTGTTCTGGGTAGGATTGTTCTGTAGCTCTGAAGACTGCTGTGAAATATCGTAAATTTTAATGGCAGAAGGCAGAGAGACCTGCTTTGATCTTAAATACCCAGACAATTTCCAAACTGACCTGGTAAAGGTGTTGATCACTTACATTCTCTGCCCTGTGCTGACTGAATATGAAACAAGAACATTCTGCAATTTTCCTTCCTTCATCTGCAGGAAAAGTGTTAACACATTCCCGTAACATACCCTCACAATTTTTCCGTGCAAATAACCAAGCAGGAAAACATCAGCAGAGGGCACTATTGAGTTAAAATAGAATAATAATAATACACTGACATTAAAAAAGGTGTTGCCATATGTTTTCTGTTTCCATTCATAGAATCACAGCATGGTTTACAATTAAAGGGGCTCTGGGAGTCATTGGTCAATCCCAGCTCAGAAAGCCAAATTCGAAGTTAGATACAATTAATATGGCCATGGTCAAGTGTCTACATCGTTGGATCACCTGTAACAAACTGCAACCAGATTCAGTTTTTCTCCAAACCACTTTTATAGCCATTTGTGAGGCTGGATGCAGAGCATGCCCAGAGCCGAAGCATAGTTATTTTGTATGAGTAAGACTAGAAGAAAATTGTTTAACCATTTCTGTTTCCACAGTCAGTAAATAGGTTTTTGAATGCTTGCTCCTCACCTTTGATAAAAATAGGCAATCATTAAAAAGAAATCAGTTCCACAAGTGTTTTATCTGTTACTTCTGTAAGGCAAGAGCATGGAAATTTCAATGTAGGTGCTGTTGAAGCAGATTATTGTTTATTTATGGGGTTTTTAAAAGTATGGTTTCTATAGTATTTCTTACTCACTAGTATGATTTTATTTCTTTCCAACCACTTTATTGGAGAGCTGATGTAAATAGCAACAGGAAGACTTTACAAGTGAGTACTGCTCTCAGTTTTAAAACCATTTTTTCCAAAGGTGCTGTATTGAATGTGCGGACAGATTTATAGAAAGCAGAGGCTTCTCCAAATCAGTGAGTTTTATTAAGGAAATTTTTTCTTGTTTTAATATGTTCTAGCCTGTCATCATTGCTTGAATTAATTCCAGTTCCTTTATTCAATCTAGTTGCTTATATTAGCTGAAATTTTATTGGCTGAAATGGTAAACTGTTGAATTTTGTAGGATACAGCATTTTCCTTTAGTTTATCCAATTCTGCAATGCTTTTCAAGAGCATATTTGTGACAAAATTGTAGACTTCCAAGTGGAGGAACAAATGTCTGTAATAAAATACGAATCACAGTGCTACTTTAGGGAGTCTACTGACACTCATGTCACATTAAAGAACTTCTGATGTTTACTGAAACCACTGGGATGCTCTAATAATTTGTATAATTGCCTTAAAGCGAAGGTTTCACTACTGTCTTCAGGCTGAGAAGCAATGTTGTTACATCTTTGTCTGATTTCCATCTTTTTTTTACAAACTGTCAGTTACAGTATTTATTCAGACAAAATATTTGTGATTTTACATATTAAATAGGGCTGTGGAAAAGGGTAACATCTGTTTTTTAAATTCTCTTTTCACTCCTAGGAAAGTGAATATTTTAGGTATTGTTAAAGTAACACAAATATTTGCCTAGCCCTACAGATTTTGAATTAGAACAGCTCCTAAAGAGATTTTTGGCCTCTTAAAAACACTTTCCCCTCACTTAATCAACTATTTTTGAATGCTCTTCAGCTAAAATTTTAGCGTCTCTGAGCTGCTGAGCTATCCCTTGAACACAAGCAGTGGGCTTATTGAAATGCCACTTTAGATTCCTGGCAGCTCTCCACACAAATTAGTTTTCCCAGGCAAATGGCCTCCTGAGCCACAGGCAGTTTGAGTGCTGCTGTGTGCATGTTGTTATAAATGAAATAGCCAATTTTTAATAATAATGATTTATTATTAAAATTATTAAAAATATTTAATTAGCCACAATAATAAATTTGGACAACACCGAACCCGGGGATCGATGAGGGGTGTCCTACCAGAGACCAGCATAAGGCTCAGGCCCTGACAGTCCACCGAGATAAGGAGATTTGGGTACAGTTTNCGTATTTATCACAATGTCCTTTCAGGATTCAATACCAGCTGGGGTGGAATTCTCTGGAGGTTGGAAAGGGCTGCAGGGAGCTGAGGTGGAACTGCTCTGTTATCAGCAGAGGCAGGGTACGGTGAGTGTTTGGGTTGTGGTCAGGGCCTGGGCAGGGATTGCGTGCTCTGCGGTGTCTCTGGTTCCTGGAGCAGCACCAGCCGGATCTTCCTGCCGCTGCCAAAGGGTCTTTTTGGTGTAGCTGCTGGAGGCAGGTCCAGTGAAGCAGGCAGGGTGTGTTGATCACTGATAAGTAGATTTTGTCTTTGATGGATGGGGATGTTTGCCATGTAGGAATAATATGAAGTCAGAAAATACACTCCCAAACTAGAAAAAAAACAAACCGACATTTTTAAAAACTCTGCAATATTCCTAGTTTCAAAATGCTGAAGATCTCTATTTTTCAGTTAGGTGACATCAACAAAGCTTTTATTTTTTTTCTATTTTATTTGCTATTAAACATGCAGGTGAGTAATATGGGTTGTCCAAGAGAGGTAGACATGAACATCTGTGAAGGTAATGTGGTATTTTAGTGTATTGGAAAATGGTGGCATGGATATGAGGAAGTTCTTGTGTGGTGAGTTCTAAATGATGTGGAAGACTTGGGGCACAGAAGAACTAAAGATCAGTTTAGGAAAACTGCTAATGACAACACTGTGTTTTCTGAATGCTGACCCAGACTGAAGAATGGCTGGGCTTTAAACAACAAAAAATTCACAGCTGAGCAGTCCCAGCAGTGACAATGTGGGAAGGGCCCCTACCCTAAACTTTAGTATCTCCTGAAGAAAATGTAGCTCCAAAGGGATATAGGGAGAATGATGAGGGACTGACCAAACCTGAACAATGGGAAAGGTTTACTCTTTACTCCGAGTGGTGACCACCACTGTAAACAACAGCACATTTAGCACTCCTGCTGGCAGTGCTTCTTGCAGTGAGTGTTTGGAGTGTTCTTGGTGAAAAGGAATTCAAAGTCACACATTGGATCATCCAGTTACTGAAAGGAGTTGAGATATTTGAAATTAAGTGGGAATAAACTGAGTTACACCTGGCAGACTGCAAAAGGCACAGGTTCCTAGTGCTTTCAGACAGGTACTACATTTACAAAGCAGGATTTTAGCCATGACTTTGTGACATCAATGTTACCCTGACTGATTAAAATCAAGCACACAGCACTACAGATCCTTCATGTAACTTCCTGTGTTTTGGTGTTCCTCCTACCCTACCACAAACTCCAGTGCATCGCCCTCAAATGGCTGCCAAGCAGTTTTGGACTCACATAATGAGATCCTATTGTGTATACTCTTAAAAAACCCAAACAAACTAGAAATTGCACATCATTGTTTTACTTTGCCTTCATAGCAAATCAGAGTGAGAATTTTGGGATTTTCTTCTGTTACCTAAATATTGTAAAGTTGCAATTCTTTGCTGACTTTTACTATCAGGATGACCAATTACTCTCTTGCTGAGTTTATATTCTGTTGCTATTCTAATGGGATGAGTGAAGAGAAGAGGATATTGTTTATTTTTACTTTCCTCTGTAGTGCTTTGGTTTGTGACACTTCTCTGTGAAATTATCCATATGTGTCCTTAGGCGTTTTCAAGGAAGACTTATGTTCACTATTACACAAAAAAAGGATGATATCCAAGGTGCTGCTCTTGTTTTGGCAACCTGAATTTAGATCCAAAAATTCTGTTTAAAATAAAATCAGTGGGATTTATGTCAAGGTTGTTTAAATGCTTCATACATTATGGAACAAGTTAGAATGAATTTAAAATCTTTCATTTCCCCAAATTTATTCTGAACCTCTAAAGAAAAAAAAAAAGAGTGAGGGAAGGGAATTTCTTATAAGCACTTGTAGGTGCACTTACAAGCAGTGTTTCTTGAATTCCTGGATTTAAAAGCAACTGTGTCTAGTGCATCTTCCCAAATCCAGGCAGCTAATTATCTACAATAAACTTTCTAAAAGCAAACAGATAAGAACAGTATATCTCATAAGAGAAGCTTTACAAGGATGCTGTATCTCTGATCTGGAAACAGAATTGATAGGAACTTCCCAGTTCTTTTGGAAAGACTGGCAGTGGTTATACTGGATTATCTACTGGTTCTTTTATTAGAGATATATTTACAGAGCAACTGTATAAAGGAAGGAAACAAGACTTTTGCCTTTCTTTCAATTATTCAACTATTTTAAAGAAATAATTACTATTTGGCTATATTTTCAAAGGGAAGGCCAATGGCATCTTGTCCTGTGTCAGCAATAGTGTGGCCAGCAGGGGCAGGGATTGTCCCCTGTGCTGGGCACTGGTGCAGCCACACCTCGAGTGCTGTGTCCAGTTCTGGGCCCCTCAGTTCAGGGAGGACATGGAGATGCTGGAGTGAGTCCAGAGAAGGGCAGTGGAGCTGGGGAAGGGTCTGGAGAGTCCTGTGAGGAGTGGCTGAGGGATCTGGGGGTGTTTAGCCTGGAGAAAAGGAGGCTCAGGGGAGACCTTATCGCTCTCTACAGTGATCTGAATGGAGGGTGTAACCAGGTGGGGGTCAGTCTCTTCTCCCAGGCAACCAGTGACAGGACAAGAGGAAATGCCCACAAACTGCCCCAGGGAAGGGTGAGGTTGGACATCAGGAAGAATTTCTTCACAGAAAGGATTGTTAAACATTGGAATTGGGCTTCTCAGAGAGGTGGTGAAGTCACCATCCCTGGAGGTGTTTAAGAAAAGACTGGATGTGGCACTTAGTGCTCTGGTCTGGTTGACACAGTGGTGATCAGTAAAAGGTTGGACCTGATCATTTTGGGGGGGTCTTTTCCCACCTTAATGGTTCTGTGATTCTGTGCTTCATACAGTGTGTGCTCTGTAAGACGTGTCATGAAAGGGGACAANGCAAGGAGCAGCATGTTGTAGCATTTTTGCACATTGGAATTGGGCTTCTCAGAGAGGTGGTGAAGTCACCATCCCTGGAGGTGTTTAAGAAAAGACTGGATGTGGCACTTAGTGCTCTGGTCTGGTTGACACAGTGGTGATCAGTAAAAGGTTGGACCTGATCATTTTGGGGGGGTCTTTTCCCACCTTAATGGTTCTGTGATTCTGTGCTTCATACAGTGTGTGCTCTGTAAGACGTGTCATGAAAGGGGACAATATTCTGGAGGCAAGATTAGGAATACCAGATGCTTTACAGTCTGAGTGAGAAAAGGGCTTACATGGGATTTAAATGCTGTGTTCTGTATGGCAGCTTACTGCAGCTCCTAAAAATTTAGATGCAGGCATGAAGCTGGATGGACAATAAGCAGCAGTGTCAATGTTGTCTTGCTGTGACTGCAGAAACAGTAAGATTTTTATTACCATATTCACAAGCTTTTGTCACCTTTGTAGAGTTCTTGCTTACAATGTTATATGCAGTGCTGCCAGAAAACTTTCATTTAAAAAATACAAACCTACTACTGAGCAGATGAGGGGGGGAAAACCACCTGGAAACAGGTGAAACTCTATGCTGATTGTTTAGATGTTGCACCTTCTTGTTATGCTTATGGACTTCTAAGATGTTTGTTAAATCCATTTCCAAAGGCAAGACTTTTTACATGAGGGTGGCTTTGAGCCAAGGCCTGTGCTGGAGGCTAGGAAGTGACAGGAGGCGAGAAGCTGGAGCCAGCAGTGTGGAATAGTGTGTGTGGTGGCATCTCTTGGAGTGTGTGTCTGGACCATGGTTATCCCCTCATGAGGTCAGGTCTGGGTGTAATAAATATATTGAATAATTTGTGTAGATTTTAGAATTTAGATGTAGAAACATNCATGCTTTATGCTGGTCTCTGAGAAACACCCCACCGATTCCCGGGCTCGGTGCTGCATTAATTGGGTATTATTATTAAATTGATTATTGTGGCTGAACTAAATTTAATGTTGTCATAATAAATCATTATTATTATTATGATTTGGCTATCTCATTTATAACATGGGGAATGAGGCTGACTGTGGCTGAAGAAATAGAGCTTCTTAAAATGAGTTTGTGTCCCAGATGCAGAAGGGTTGGAAGAAAGGAACAGCAAATCAGTAGTAACAGGGTGGGAGGGCGAGTCTGGTTTGCTGTGGGCAGGCAAAACACAGGAAATCCTACCCACATATGTGAGTGATAGAGGTGGTGAGGAAAACCTCCCAAATAATGAAAGCTCCGGGGAGGTGATGGACCCAGTTTTGCTGTTGATCTGAAATTGGCTCCCTTTGACCTTGTTTTATAGTGGTCAGGTCTGCTTGGGAAGCTGAAGGCTTGATTTTTAGAATCTCAGGCTTAGAAATTGGCCTCTCTTCTGAAATGGGATAGGCTGTACTTTTTTTGTTCTTGTAAACTTCATGTTTGCATGCAAATAATTGAAAGCATATGTTATATATATGCTTGTCTTGGACTGTCTTGCCCAATGCTACATCTTAAAAATCAGTGGAAATATGTTTGGGAGTTGTCTGGCTTTGATTTTGGGGTTTTGCAGGGTTTTTTTTTTCCTTGGCCTTTTATTGAATGCGTGGAAAGAGCTGGTATGATGAAGGTTTGTTTTGGAGCTGTTATGATCCAGAAAGTTATGTACTGTCGTAGATGACGGTGAAAAGCATTTTCAAGATGTTTACAGATAAATGAAATTCTTTTCAAACATACTGAGGTGTGATTTGCAAGATCAAAAACGTTCTGACAACATACAAAGAGAAATGGTAATGCTTCCATGAAAGTTAAGGCCAGGCCAATTTATTCAAACTTTACAAAAAGAAGCTTACAGCAATTATGTCTTAGTATACTGAAATGTATGAAAAAAGGCATTCTGAGACCAAGAGAAGTGCTGCCATGCTTGAGGGCTCATCTGTGTCCCTCTAACTTATCATTTAGTGTAATAAAATATTTCCTGGGTAGGATATGGAGTGCAAGTCCAAAATAGCAGCAGGTGTAGTAGAGCTGACTGTATTCTCTGTAGGGGAAAAACATGTGGAACTCTCATTAATCATAGGATGGTTTGAGCTGAAAGGGGCCTTAAACATCATGTAGTTCCAATCCTCAAGGACAGTTGTCAAACAAGGATTCTAAGATGATGAGAACAGTTGAATACCTGGCAGCACAGACAGAACAATGTGTGCAGGCAGTTGCTGTGGGTGAAGCAACAGATGCTCAGAGAAGAAGCTATTTATGACAATAGCAGCTTACAATATAATTAAGTGAAACATGCAGAGAAGTAGAAGAACAGCTGAAAAGTTCTGAAGATTTGACTTCCACAAGGCACATGAAAGACAGCAGTTTGTCCATTTAGAAACTCCTGTTACCTTCTCTGTACCTTGCGTGGCTTGGGCACTGGAGTACTTAAATAAAAAGGAGTAACTTTTAAAATCATAATTGACAAGCAAGCCTGGTCCTCTGACTGTTGGTAATTCTCATTTTCCTTTTGCTGGGTATTCAGCAGTTGTTTAACTCTCACAATTCAACAAACAAACAAAGACAAAACAAACAAAATACCCCCACCAACACACACAAAAAAACAAGATAAAATTTTGAAGAAATGCAGTAAAACTAAATTCCAATTTTTTGCCTTTTTTTTTTTTTTTTTTTTTTTTTTTCCCACTGGGGGTTTTTGAATCTTCAGGAACTTAGGC
>VYZR01027191.1:12642-49358 GCA_013400675.1 Oxylabes madagascariensis
TTTTTTGTCATCCGTTGTATTTGCTGTTCTGTGTTTCAGTAGGGAAAATATTGAATATGGCATTTAGGAATTGGCTTTTAAGTCTCAGCACTGCTCACTGCCTGTTCAGAAAGAGAAGCTGTCTCAGCTCTGTGTGTTCCACCAGAATGGAGATAACACCATCTGAAAAGGGTGAATGCTGCAAAGTGGAGGGGGAGGTCGTTTTTATGGTGGGTTTGGGGTTGTTTTTAGCAATAAATATTATACACTATGTGTATATCTGTTTGTATATGGAAAACAAATACAGAGCATGTAACGATGGTGAAAATACACTGCACCGAGCGCAGATTGTGCATTTGCCAGCCATTCTGCACCAGCCTGAACAACCCAAATGAATAATTGGAGACCACATGGAGAAAATGAACTGCATGAAAAGTCATTCAGGACAGAAGTTCCCTTCCTTTATTCTGTGGGCTGGATAACTGAAGCTGGTTCAATTGCTGTTTGCTTCAAACAGCAGTCTTCCTTTCCTGAAAACTGGCCAAGCCTCCTGTGTTCAGCTGTAGCCACGTGTGTCAGTGTATTGTCACTAAACGCTTTGAGAGAGGCAGCACTGCACTATGATTAAGTCTTCTGTGAGAGAAGCAAAATACTTCCTTCTGTGATTTGTTTTTTATAATAGCAATAATGTTGACTGCATTCTAATACTCACAATAAAGGTTTGTTGAGATTGTTATGTGCCTGGGCTCCCTTTCCATGGACTTCTCTTCTGGTGAGCTAGTGAGTGCATATGTTTTAAAGCATTAGGGAATATTCAGTTGCATGTTCAGCCCATAGTCCTTAGGTTATGTGCAGTCATTGATACTCACTTTTATACATTGCAGGGCTTGAGGGAATCTTCGGTTGTATTTTAGCCTGTAGGCAAATGATACAATCAGTAAGTTATTTACAGTACTGAATTACCTAATGTATATAGCAAAGTAATTAGAAGATATTGCTGTTCCTGAACTGTTTTGGTGTTTTAACAATTTTAGGGTTTGAGTTTTGCAATGCACTTTATTCTTTACAGTCAATGTCTTTCAACAACATGTTCACAGTAATGGCATCTCCTCTTGTGGGCAGACATGTGCCTTTGTACAATGTCATTACAAAGTAACTTTATTTGCTTTTAATAATTTATTTTAATATCATCCACAAGTTGTTCAAGACACTACTGTGGTAGAAAATAAGCCAACAATGCTGAGGAAGTTCTTCTCAGGCATCTTGTGGACAAGGGCACAAATGATAAACGGCAGATGAATGAAATTGGACAGAATCTCAATAAGTTACTGACAAAGAAAGATGTTTTCATTTGCAGAAAAAGTAGATATGATAATAAATGTGATGAACTTAAAATTTTTAATTCTGAAACATTTTAATCATTGTTGAAGGGACAGTCTCAAAGCAGGCTCTCAAGATACAAGACCGGATTCAGATCTTGGAGTAGCACACTGAAACACTTTTTTTAATTAGCAGACTTTCTGAAGAAGAGGTTTCCCAAGTCAGACCAACTGTCTGGCCAGCCCAGAGTCTTGTCTGCAGTGGAAATAGGATCTCAGATCTGTACAAACATACTATGAAATATCTGTGCAAATTGGCTTTTTCCTGAATGTGTCTTTCACTTCTGGCAAACTGAGACTTCCTTTACCAAAATTTTTCGTTTTATCAGTCACTTGACAGAGATGGATTCCTCAAGTTTAATCCATCTTTTTCATTGGTGGCTAAGGGAATTCACAGCTTTGTTGTGTGGCAGAAGCTGTATTTGTCCTTGAACTTCCCTTCTGACTCCACTGGCTCTACGCCATTGCCTTTAGTTCAGAGGTTAAATATTGCATAATTGAAAAGACCTAAAGCAGGTTTGTCCCACCAACACCAAGAGTTTGGCACCCTGTTGCTGTCCTTGCATGACTCGTTAGGACTTTTCTCACTGCCTCAGCTTTTTTTTTTTGTCAAATATTGAATCGATTCAAGTTGCAAATCCTGTGTGTCACTGCACTTGCAGACCTGGCTCTTCCTTCGGGTTTCAATCCAATCTGCATCCCAGGTGTTTTGAGGAGAAAATACCTATTTTTCTCACTGTAATCACTGTAGTACTGTTGGACAGAGGAAAACTCTGTTATCTTCAGTGAATAAATAAGAAAAAAAAAAGCCATTTTATTTGTCCTAGAACTGGTCAATTCCTGCAGGGACAAATACAAATTCATATATTCTTACATGGGCTTCTTTAGGTTCTTCTGTCACCAAAGGCACTTTGCCAAATGCTAAGTTATAATTTAAAATTTGACAAGTCCTGTGCTCACATTTCTGATCTAGCCAAGTTTAGCATGGAAATGACTGAAACTTCCCTATCATTCTTTCAATTTGAAGAACGTGTCATGTATAAAAGGAATACACTGAAAAGTGTATTATCTGAGGCTGTCATCTTGTCGTCTTTTAATTTTGCATCACATGAGGTCTTAATCAGAGATGATAGAGATAAGTGCTTCACAAGGTCTTGGAAAGAAATGTGCTGAATGTAAACCTTAGTTCTCTATCTGTAAGTGTAACAAATGGTGTTAACCTTTTCTATGTAGCTTTCTTAAAATGTGTGAGAGGATTGTCCAACATTGGTGCTTTATTTAACATGGAAAAACAATTTATTGTTCGAAATGAATGAACTGATTAATGTAAGCATAATTTCACAATCTTTTCAGTTCTTAAAATTTTTGCTTCCAGTTTGCTGCCTCATTTGGGAAGCTCCCCCCAGTTCTTTTTTTAAACTAAGGTTGACTTCTCAGGCTCAAATTTTATTGGGGTAAGAGTAACTTTTCTGTGGGTACAGATGTCTGTGTATTTATATACAGGAATCATTTATCCCTGGGCCTTTCAATATGTAAAATTGCAGTTGCACAAACTGTCTCTTCTGCTAAGAAAGTGTATGCAAAACTGGAACAATGAATAAATGTCTTACTTCTTCTTTGAGGTTTGTGATTTCGGTGTCTCATCCCACTGACCTTAACCTTTTCCCCAACATCTGTAGTTTGTAGTATAGATTGAGTAGTTTTTGCCAGTAGGTACAACAAAACCAAACCCTCATTTCCAGCACTAGAGCAATGATTTTGAAAACATGATCGTTTTAAGGCTGTATTGGCCACAGGGGCCTTTTCCACTTACTCCTTTTCTGCTTTTCGTTGGTGAGCCAGTTTAAGATGTTACTCCATCTTTTCTCAGGTGCTAAAAATAGAAGTCAATACCATTGTTCCTTCACTGAAAGTTATGCAAGACTTTTCTTACTTTGTATTTGACCAACCATAGATATACAAGTGTCCCTTTTTCTCTAATGAATGTGAATTCCACACATTTCTTTGTAAACAACTTTTTTTCCTTTTTAATCCATGGGCTCTTGCATCCCCTTGAACGTGCATGTACCAAGATGCCCACCTTGGTTTGACGCACATCTAGAAGTGGTTTGAGTGATGCTAATTGCCAAAATTCCTTTTCTCACTTAGTTTCTAAGAGACTTTTGAGACTTGGCAGTTCTTCCCAACTTGAGTAGTTCATAGGTTGTTTTTTGAGTGTTTCTGAAGGAAATAAACATGATCTTGGGAATCAGCAATGTGTAGATATTGTGAGTTTGTGCTTCTTTCTGATAATAATAGCCCTTTGATACTTCATGCTTTCCTGTCTGCCTTACTCCATTATCAGGCTTTTATGGCAAAGAATAAAGAAGGAATATGAGTAGTGACTGTAATAAGCTCCTCTCCCCTTTGGTGTGCAAGGAACTTGAATGATACTTTTCTAATAACTTCAGAAAATTGGACTAAATCAGTACCACACACAGACCCCCAACACACTCTGGAGTTGTTTCATTGGCTTGGAGACATCACAGAACCTGCAAGCACCGAGTCTGCTGCCCCTTCAGAGCCTGTCTGTGGCACTGGGCTGGGCTCTCTTCTTCTCTCCTGTGTCTGCCCCACGGTGTGGGGCTCAGACACAAACCTGAGGGTCTTGGAGCACCCTTTGGTCAGAAATACATGTTATGGTCAAACTTTTCTTCTTTCGTGGTTTAGCCATGCTGGTGCTAAATTGAATTGGATTCTTTAGCTCTGCATGGATGTTTCCCTACAAATACAATGCTAGTCCAGAAATTCAGTTTCTTTTTGTGCCTGCTTGATCAGCGCTGTTACAGGATTTGTCATCTTTATGCCTCGAAAGGTTGCTTTTTTTTGGTCCGACATCTACGCTGGACATTTTCTTCATTTTTTCCCAACTTGATCTTTCTGTAGATTGTTGACTTTGTTCAAGTCCAGAATAGGTTGCTTGCAAGTCAATTCCAAATACAGTCCCACTCATTTTTAAAAGCCTTGTCATGCTAAAGGAAGCTTGTGTTGCTCTTGGAGATTATATTTACCATATTCCTCAAACACCGTGGCATGGCAGTGGTCTACAGCCAGCACAGAAGGATGCTTGAATCACTGCTGTCATGATCTTAGTCTGTGGGAGAGCATCAGCAGAATTGTTTCTAGGCTGTCTAGGGCCCATGAATCACAAACAAGAGTGCTGCTCTCATTTTTTCTTGAAATCAAGTTAAATCCAGCCTCAAACATGTGCTGTTATTGTTTAAGTAATTGTTTGGGGCTTATTCGTACAACCACCTTTGTACAAGTGAGGGTGAGTTCTCATAATTCCTGGTGCAAGTAAATGCTGGCTCACAGTTACAAGAGGTGGCAAATTAACAAGTGAAATTCTGGAACCAATAAAATAATATTTCTCATATGTTTTGTGTTGAGGATCTTGCATGTAGTTAGTACCAAAAAGTTCAACTTAATAAGTTTCATGGTTGTACTGATCTTACAGCTGGAGGATGAAGCCCAAGAAGTGAAGCTGTGCCTGTCAGATACTTGGCTGAGTTAAAGTGCATGGCACAAGCGGGAGTGACAGCAAAAGATGGAATGTAATTGACTCTGATCCTCAATTCACTTCAGCCAGTGTGGTGCATCCATCCTGTTTTTCACTTAGTAAATAACCACATTATGGATTGTATTCACTCCAAATGTGCAGCACCCAGAGGTCCCACTCTGGTCTGTCCCTCAGCAGGCTCAGCTCTCTGGGAATGTAAAAATGTGAAATTCCACTGGGGAGCACAGAGCCTGGCTGCACCCTGGGGAGGTGAGAGCTGAGCTCTGCCCAGGGTCACACCAATATGCTCAATTTACTTGTTGGAATAACTGAGCCCCCCTGCCACCCACTGTGCCTGCTGCCTCTTGGCTCAGTTGTGCTCCCTGGAGCGGGGAGGAGAACGGGCTGAGGGGGGCCAGGAGGGCAGTTCCAGCTGAAGGGGCCTCTTGCAGATTGCTCAGAAGCATCGTGTGCGTCACTCACCCAATTCTGTGCCCAGCCAGCGGCACAGAAGTGAACCCATCCCTGTCGTGGGCACTACAAAAGGGCAGCAAAGGCTCTGTGGGGTGCACAGAGCTGCCTCAACTACAGGATATGGGGCTCTCCTGTTGCAAGATGGGCTCCATCCCATTTTGCACCCTCTGTTGCTTTATTAGCATAGCAACAGCCAATATATTTGGTAAGTACACTTGTCCTTTTCCTCTGCCTGTGTCCAAGGGTGACTGATCTTTGTGCTGCTCTCTGTGTTGTCGTGATGAAGTATATAATGATCTTGAATCTTGCACGCTGCAAACGAAGCTGGTTATTGTGTGCTGTGCAAACTAAGACTGGGCTCCTGGTTAAATACTGAACTATAAGGATCTTTAAGTGGTCAGGCTTACCTGAGTTTGTACACCTGGATTTTGGGTGGAAAAAAAACCCGTATTCTTAAAGGCTAGAGAAGGAGCATATGTAAGAAAAGGTGCTTCTGCAGGGTTGTGAAGTTCCTCAATCACATTTTCTACTTGTAGGTGCCATCATCTAATTTAGGCTTATACCTAAAGATATTGGATAGTCTGAGTGCTGCCCCCAGTTCTTTGGCCTGAGTTTGACAGTCCTGCACAACCAGTGGTTTGAATCACTGAATTAATTCGTCATTTAACTCAGATGTCTTGGTAGACCCTCTCTAGCACTGTACACAGGGATCTCCACACATCCCAGAGCAGCTGATGTTTGAGGTGAAAATGGGGAGCTTTGCCTATGTGATGTTGTCTATAGATGAGATCACCTGAAATTTTGCAGTCTCATGAAAATTTTCACATGGTCTTAAGGGAACACAGTAAAAACTCACAGAAACAGATGTGATTGAGAAGCATTGGAAACACAGGAACCATTTGCAGCTGTAGAAGTTTCGTGAGTTGCAAATTATTTCAGGCTGAAAAGCATTCAGAATGTTTATGATGTATTTGCACTACAGTGTGTGATCGTGCTCAGACCAAATACTGGCGTAAGCAAACATTTGGATTAAATTGCTGTACCTGTGGGTTTGTTTGCTGTATTTTTATAAACTAATCTCTGGTATTAAGAGCATGGCATTCATCAGATTTTGAGGATGAGGAAAGTGTCAGATCAACTATTCTGTAAAGAAGAACTTACTGAATTTCATCATTCTACATTCCATGTCTAAAACAGCAGCAAATGCAGCTTTGAATGCATTAAAAATTTGCTAGGTGGCTTCAGTAGTTGATCATTTGCCTGAGAGTGCTCCTAATATGAATTAGTCTGATGCTGCTGCTAGAAATTGATTATTTTAAAATCTTTCATGAAATTAAGAAATACTTCTCCTTTTGGTGAAATAGTGAGTGACTTAGCTTCAATAAATGATAATTACTCAGAAAATTTAATAGCGGTGTGTGTAGTTATGTAAAGGGCTCTTTTGTGGTCATAGGCACAACTAAGAAAAGAACCCCGAGTATCAGAAAATCATAGCCATGCCACTACAGAAAAGAGCTGAGACTAACTAAACACAGGCCTGGAAAAGGGGTTCATGATCCTCTCCACCATGTGCTCATCCTGCAGCTGGCAGAGCAGCGGGTTTGTTCCGTACCTCCCTGTGCTGTGCCACACAGAAATGCACACAGGGAGCAATGGGAAAACAGCCAGGGACGGCCCCTGAGCCTGGGACTGTTCCCCTGCAGCACTGGCACTAACAGGGTTTTGATAACAACGGGTTTGTGGTGAGACCACCCTTAGGTGTTTTTCTTCTTGCTGTTTTCAGAGTACCAGACCGAATCCCAGCCTTTGCGTCCATGTGAACTCCGGAGGGAAGAGGCTTTTTCAGCAGGAGAAGCCTATGTTCCTCAGTGCTCAGAGGATGGGCAGTTCAGGTAATTCATCCCTGCTATTAATGTGCTGCCATATGATGTGCCCTTTCATCGCTAATGAAAGTTTTAGCCTGTCTTGAAGAGCCACTGTATCAGTGGACTGGAGGATGAGGGGTGCAGGAGACTTGAAGGGACTTCACTGAGCCACATTGTAGATCCAACCTCTCCCAAATGAATTCCTGGTTATTGGAAGTAATCTCTGGGTTAAGAGGTCAGTCTAAGATTAACAGGCTAATCTTGGCAGCATTATTTGCTTGTCAAATACTTGGTGCAGTTTGCAGTGTGCTGCAGTTTGCTGCCTTCCTACATGTGCTCATGTGTGTGCCAGTCGGCACAGCTCAGCCAAGTGGCTGAGAACTTATCCACCCTCGTTAGTGGCACAGTCAGGTTTCCTTCTAAGGGCAGTGAAGGAACTCAAAAGCACCCCGAGAGCAGTGATTTAGGGAGCAGCATGTTGCTTGAAGGTGCAAGAAGCTAACAAGTTGCAGCTGAGGCTGAGTACAGATTATAATTTCTCTATTATTATCTTGGTTTTGCCACTGGTGGCAGCTGTGGCCATTCTAGACTTGACTTAGAAACTGTCTCAAAGTGTCTGGTGAATCTCAGATAATGAGAATTAGGGTTCTGTCCAACCTGCTTGCTTCCTCAACAACTTCAAATTCACATATCTGCAATTCCTGCAGAGTTCAGAGACTTACTAGAGTTAAGAGTTCCCACTGATCAGAGCTGCCAGAAATGCAGCTCTTGCCAGTTCCATTATTTGTGATTTTAAACTATTTGATGTGATTTGGTTTGCTTTGCGGTTTTGTTTATGTCTGGTACTAACTGAGGACTCTACACACACAAAATAAAATGTTACTTGTGATCTTCTTCAGGACAGTCCAGTGCAGTAGGAATGGTCTTTCCTGTTGGTGTGTAGATGAGAATGGTGTTGAGGTTCCTGGCAGCAAACAGAATGGATATCCCATATCTTGTAAGTAAAAAGTTTCTATTTTTGCTCAGATTGAGTAAAGAACCATTTAAATCTGCATTTGAACTGCTGAAATAAAGAAAAGGCTAGCCCCAGACTTCGATGGACTCTAGTTTGTGGTAATTAGCTGGGTCTTTCTAGCGGAGGTTCTGGAGTTTCTTCAGGGCTTTTCGTGGAAACCTGATACACCTGGATGTCTGTATTTATGAAGGTCCCAGTAAGACAAATTGTGAATGAAAAGCTGATTTAATATAATGGCTTTTTGAGTTGGAGAGCTTCAACCCCATCTATGGTGGGCTACTCTATACCAGTTTTCATAGCCTCAAGTCATCAATGTCCTCGTGCCACCTGGGTCGCAGACTTAGAACTTGTAATTCTGAGAAAATTCAGATGTTGCCTCAATAAATGATTCAGTGGCCAACAAGAACCTTTCTCTAACAGTGTCCCTCCCTGGTACTTCCAGGCTTGTCCTTTTGCCAGCTGCAAAAGCAGAGGATCTTGGTGAGCCGATACATCAACAGCAGCAGCATCTCCTACATCCCTCAGTGCCTGGATTCAGGGGCTTTTGATGAGGTGCAGTGTGACATGGAACAGGGGCAGTGCTGGTGTGTAGATCCAGAAGGAATGGAGATTTATGGCACCAGACAAAGAGGAAAGCCATCACAGTGTAAGTAGTATTCAACAAAATGATGGGTTTTGTAGGTTTGAAAGGCTTGGTGTGAATAGGGACCGATAAGATTATTGAGTCCATAAAAACAAGATGATGCACCTCAGTGTCCCTGCTCAATGTAATGAATGTAACCCCCTTTTAAACAGCAGGATGTCCATTCAGCTCTTTGTGGTTAGTTAATAGATAAATAGACATTGCCTCTTTTCCTCATTAGGTCCAGGGAACTGTGAGATCCGAGATCGTCGCATCCTGCACGGGTTTGGGGAGAAGAGCCCACCACAGTGCTCAGCAGATGGAGAGTTTCTGCCTGTCCAGTGCAAGTTTGTCAACACAACAGACAGGAGTGTTTTTGATCTTGTTCATAGTTACAACAGGTAAGACCTCAGGCTTCTGAATCAGGAAGGGAATCCTGCATACCCCTTCAAGGCACTGTCTGACTGCTTTTTTGTGATTTTTGGTACATGGAGCCTTTATTCTGTAACTGCACATTATGATATATTCTGTTAAAGCATGGACAAAGTGAAAAAAACTTTTTTCTTCTGAATTAAATCTGATGATTAAAAAATAAATAAATAAAGATATTCCATCCATGCAGTCTAATTGGTGTGTCCTCACACACCACTGGATACCACATTGTGATCTGTAGTTGGGAAAGTAGCCAGGGCTGCTTTTGAGACAGACAGACAACAGCAAATGAGATAAAGGCAGAAGGAATAGAGGAATTTGGATGTATATATGAGGTAGGAAAGACAATTCCATATGAGAGATGAAAGCAGATGGACAAGTGATAACAGGCAAAGATGAAATTCCATCTGATAGTGAGAACCTCTCACCTGCCTAAATATTAGACAGTGCCAGGTTTGCTGACATGGGTGAAACAGCGAGTGATGAACAGCTGTGCTGGTGCACAGCTGGCTTTGGGTGTTGGCAGAGAGTTGGGGAATGCTTCAGAACACCAGATCAAATCCTTGTGTGTGGGGGAGGCTGATGTCCTGTGGAGGAGCTGGAAATTAATCCTATGCTGGAGACATAAGGGGGACTGATGGGAGGGGAGTTTGTTTAGGTGCAGATGTTCAGACTCTCCAGAGAAACCTTTCAGTGTCTTGTGAAGTGCCACTGACTTGCCACTTTAGCACCAGTTTCCCTGGTGGAGAATGCACTAAACATAACATCTCATTGGGACTTGGCTCTGTAGCAGCAGAGATGTTTTATTGTAAATCAGTTTTGCTCTTTGGAGGTTTGTTTGTTTTTTTTTTTTTTTAATTTAAGTAAAACTGAAAGACAGGTCTGAATACACAGTGCAAATTTGTCAGAGCTTCAGGAGAGGTTATTTTGGTGAGAGCAAAATAATCCGGCTCTTTTGTTTATTGGTCTGTGGAGTGTTGAAATACTAAGAAAGCAATTACAGTGGAGAAATCAATGCTTTAAATTGACTTTTTTTTTCCTCCCACTGGGAGATTTGCCTGCAAAGACCTGCGAGATTGGATTTATTTTCTGTCCATGTCATGTAATTAATCACAGCAGGATCATTTCCGTCCCAGCTGTCTACCTTCTAATTATGGCATTGGCTTAACCTATTGCCATCATATCTGAGTATTTCTGGTCATTAACATATTTATTTTCACACTACTCCTGCTTGAAATGTCATTATTCCTTCCCCAAACCAGGGCAGAATGCAGAGTTGAAAGGATGAATTCCATAGCAAAGGACTGTAGCTGAACAGGGATTTTAACCCATATTTTATGCTCACATGGAACCAGTGGAGAAACTTTCTTTGGTTCCACAGACTGATTTTTGAAATTTAGACCTATCAACTCTCTTTCCAAATCATTTCTCTAGACTTTCATAAATATTCCAGTATAAGCCAGTATGTTAAACCACCTCCCCCAAACAAACAAATGGGGAAACTCAGAAGTTTAGAGCTAAGACTTTCCCAAACAGAAGACTTCCAAAAAGAAAGATGAGCCCAAATTTCCTACCTCACCTGAAGAGCTTGGTTGCTATTACTTTTTTTGCATGGACTGTGTCCAGGTCCTGCCTGGATAGACAGCCATATAGAACACTCTGTAGCAGACTGATGGGAATTATCAAAAAATCAAAAGCCAAGGAAGATTTTTTTACTTTCTTTCTATAATCAGTAGTGAGTTGTCTTTGCTGGAATCCAAGAGCCAAGACTCATATTTTGAAGGCCAACAACTTCAGGTTTATTTATTTTCCTGTATTGTTGAGTGTGAGCATTCTTGTTGAAACACATGGAGACACTATTAATTTATCCACAACTTAAATGTAGTCACAGTTGGTTTGGACTGGCTCTGAAAAATGACGAATTCTATGTTATTGCTACCCATCTTGATCACTGTGGTTAAAGAGTCTGAGAAAATAAAAAATGTGGCAGGAATTGGATTTTCCACAAAAGGTGAGAAAAGTTTTGCCCTCTTGTTTGTGTGGGCCTAATTTATATCTGTGTGTAATTTATTTAGCTTTACTCTCAACTTGGAACAAAAATAACCAGAATGACAAGATGTTACTACACATCTGCCCCATATAAAATAGTGTAATTGTGTGTGTGACTTTTTAATGTTGAGAGTTAAAGCAGGATGCGGAGTTTTTCCGTTGAATTCTGTTTCACTCAGAGGTTGAGATACTGAGGTGATGAGCTCCAAGGACATGAGCAGTGCAGAAAAATATCATATTCCTGACTGGGCAGTGGACAGTGCATGATAATCCAGGGGAACTGAAAGGTCTTAAAACACCCCAAGCTTCAATGTCCATCTGCACATTGAAGACTATAGGAATATGCTATTGATGTGTTTATACCTTAAATTGTATTGTTTTCATGCTGGCAGAAGTCCCTCTGTGCCCTGTGACATTTTGATCTCTCTCAGCATGCCAGTGTCAGCAATGGAGCAGGATTTGACAATCCAAGGTGGAGGGAGTCAGTGGACTTTTAATTTGAAGATGTGGAAAGGTGCCAGAGCAAAGCAGCACTACACAGGGATGTACAAATTCTGAGACAGAGGCACTGCTGGGTAACACTGAGACAGCCCCGAGGTTACAGCCCCTTCCTCTGACAGGGGTGCTGCTGCTTTGTGCGTTCCCAAGGCTGTGCTTTGATGTCCTGTGGAAGCAGTAACATCTTCTGCTCTCCTGACAGGAGGTGGTGGAGCTCCCAGGAGTCACCTCTCCTGTGAAGACAGGCTGAGAGAATCCATCNCACAAGTTATCTATAGAAAATGTGGATGCCCCATCCTTAGAAGTTTGAAGACCAAGGCTGGATGGGACCCTGAGGTCTAGTGAGAGCATCCCCTGCCCGTGGCAGGGGGGTTGGAACTAAATAGTCTTTAATGTTCCTCCCAACCCAGAATGTTCTATGATTCAGGCAATGTCTTGGAGGTGGCAAAGGCCCCTTGCTCTGCTCACTTGAGCACCAGCTCTGGGCCAGACAAGCATTTCATTGCTGTTCTCAGGCTACACGTTCTGGAGCATCTCTGAGGCTGCTGTAGTGTGGCACGGAATTGAGCCTGGTCACAGTTTCACAGGGTGGCTGTGAACTGCCTTTCCTCAGTTAATTGGTGCCTAATCCACCAATATTCTTATTGCTGAGTGTCCATCCTCATCAAAAACCTAATTTGTGTAACTCTCTGAAGGTGTTGAGCAGAAAATTCCACTTCCCTATTGCCAGGTTTTTCCAAATAAGCCATGTGCAGCTGGGACACACACACCTTTATAGTATTTCAGAGTAAAAGGATGTGTCCATAAAATAATATGATTGTTTTAGAACTTGGCACTTTGAAACTAAGAAAACTTATCTTTTGCTTGGAGAAACCCTAGGATGTCTGTCAGTTCAGACCACATTTATTATGGTTTTTCCAGCTTGGACCCTATTAAGTTTCCTTCTTAAATAATTGCTTTGCTGGAATATGGCTGTTGTCGCTCCTAGAATATTACATTGGAAACCATCTCTTTGATCTCCAGAAGCCAAAGTCAGTCTTGTTGCACATTAAAATCCCTTTCTCCTTCTCCTTAGTCTGTTGAGCCATGCCTTGAAAATGAAAGATATTAACAAGGTTTTTATCAGCTTTTGTACTTAATTCAGTGCAGAAATCGTACGTGGCATATAAGGGAGGGGAAGCAACCTGTTTTTTTAGGCATTTTGCCATCTCATGCAGATTTGTAGAAGGAGCTAATGAATGGGTGTTGTAATAACATTAAGCCAACGCCCATCTATTTTACACTCTTTGACAGGCTTCCGAAGATGAGAATAGAATTGAAAGTGAGTTAGATGCTGGGTATATGCTTAGGAAGGGTCAGAAATCTGTTTGAAGGGAGATTATCCTGTTTGTTTAGAAAAATGTCATTTAGGAGAGTTGCTATCCTGCTGAAACAGCAATCTGGATCACGTTGGAGCCTGGTTGCCAAAAGGAGACAAAAGTGTTTTGTACTGGCCTTGTGCTCTGCAGACATCCTTCTCCTACAAAATCAGGAAGGAAACAGCTGATATCTTGTTGTGGTCGATGGGCCTCCCTGGGCTCTTTACAGCACGCTACTTTTTCTTCCAGGCTCCCAAGGGCTTTCCAAAAATTCAGCTCTGTGAGGGAAACGTTCCCGGAGATCTCTGGGTACTGTTACTGCGTGGACAGCCTGGGGAGGGAGTTAGCAGACACAGGTAGGTGCTTCTCAGCATCTCATCCCTTAATCTGGGTGGTGTTGAATTCCCAAAGGAAAGGACAAATAACAACTGTGAGTCTTCAGATTCATTTGGAAGCTCAATATCAATCTTACAAAGGGTAAGACCAATGTGACCAGTGTAATAATGCCCATGGGAATGGCTGGAGGTCACTAATGAAATCCCACCCTGAGCAGAGCTTCAGTCAGCAACGAGTGGAGTTGGTGCCTGGGAGCTAATCCTGTCCTCTTTGGGATGTGGAATAGGATTTCTGAATGTCCACTTTCTGCCCACACTAGAAAGCTGTGTCATATTTGATATGTCCTATTAGCAAATCCAGGGGAATAAAAAGAGCCTGAAGAATGAACTCTTTTCTTCTTGCCTAGGTAGAATCATGGAATTATTTGGGTTGGAAAAGACCTTTAAAGAACATCCAGTCCAACATCCCTACAATGGCCAGGGACATCCTCTTCTCTCATAACCTTAGGCATTTAGGGATTTAGGCATTTTAATAGTTGATGGGATGCTTTAGAAGAAAGAACGTTCTTTTTTCAGCAAGGAGGAATGAGGAGATAGAGAATTTTGAGACCTGCCTTAGATACTACGGTTTTAATTTTTAATTTTTTTTAAAGAGGAAAAATGCAAAGCCCAATAGCTGGAAATTTAGATGATAGACAAGAACTTCAACATTTAATTCCCAGCAAAGAAAGAAGTTCTCAAAAAATCTGTGCAGTCAGAGAAAATACTGAATGTCTTGGTTTTTAGTATGCAACCAAAATGATTTGTAGTTGGTTTTGGTAACATCTGTTTCCAAAATTCCAACAGTTTCTGTACTGCAGGCTGAACCTAACAAAACCACAGCCTATAGCCAGTTATGGGATGTTTCTCCTGCTTGTTTTGGTAGATGTCAAGGCATAAAGGTGGTGCCTGGGCACCCAGCACTGGGTGCAGGGCGTGGTGCATTAGGGTTATGCAGCATAACTTCACATTTGACTTGTTTAGAGGACTGTATTTATTTGTCCTGAGAGTCTCTCAGCTTTGCTCGTCTGCTATAAGAGAGACTTCTGTCTTGAAAGCAAGCCCTGTTGCTAAAAATCTGTCTTTCCCAGGCTTGGAACTGCTGCTTGATGAGGTTTATGACACGGTTTTCTCGGCGCCAGAGCCTGCCCGCACGTTCACGGAGAGCAGCATCCATCGGATCCTGCAGAGGCGATTCCTGGGGGTCCAGCTGGCTGCCTCTGGCAAGTTCAGGTGTAAGTAGCACCCAGGAGATGCCTTGTAAATCAGGTGGCAGTTCTGGAGTTTTTATGTGACAGCTACTGCTGGAGAGAATTGTTACAGGAATTTTTTCTCTAAAAACATATAATATCGCAGTTTCAATGCAAGAATCAAGGTCCCTCAATTGCAGCTGGCTTTTATCCTCCTCACTGTACATTCTTTACCAGCAGATTGTATCTGTCCTATGAGCAATGCTTTCCCACGTGCCTACAGATCACATTGTTTGAAATCCCATGAACTCTCCGTATCTCTTGCCCTGAGATGGATTTGTTGATTTAAAAGCCTGAGAAAATGCTCCCTAATTTGTGTTGGTACACTCAGAAACAGGAAGGATTTTACACTGACCACAACACACTTCATTCCCAGGAGGCCACACAAGAGTTTTTAGAGCCTTGGCCAGCAAGGCTGAATTTTGGATCCACCCTTGGGCCCATTCCTTCCCTGGTCAGGGCAGGCATGTGAGGAGAGATTTTCTCCAACTACAGGCAATGAACTCTGCAGGACAGGAGGTCAGCTACCTCCTCCCTGCTAGACCAGAGCCCAAAGCAAACTGCCTTGGCTGAGGAGAGTTTGAATCTTCTGTGTGATGCTTCGTCCTCCCCTCCAAAGTCCCAAACTCCTCTGACATTGCTTTCTGACTCCTGCTAAGGAGTTGCCTCACCAGAAATATTAAGCAGATACCGATGTCAGCCTTCTGGCCATATAGTCACACAGTATTCCTGGCTTTGGGACAAGCTGATTCTTCTGGGGAGTCTTGAAGGCATCTTCCCTCTGCACTGCACAGTGGTTTTGGTTTAGCTCTGGCTGTAGCTGGGCTGCAGCAGCTGTCAGTGCAGATGAAGGTGTTCCAGCCACAAGATGGAGATGTGACCTCGTTCATCAACCGCCGAGCGGGATGCTCTGGTGTCATACGCTGCTCTCAAGCTGTCGCCCAAAGCCACCCAGATGAGGAAAGCTGTCGAAGTCCCCTGGATGAACAAATTGCTCTGGCACTGTGCTCTCGCTGCCTCGCTCAGGTGGCTGGGTGTAGCTGGAAAGTTCTTGGAGGTGAGAAGTGTTTAGGTTGTAGGATTGCAGGCTAATATAAACAAGCAAAATTTCTGCTCAGAGGGTAAAGATCGGAGAGATCATACCCCAGAAAATTTACTTGCTGAATTTTTGTCCTGTCTGCCTTTAAGGCCTGTTTGACAGGAATAGGGTTTTCAGATCCCTGCAGAGGGAAATGGAGAAATAGGGTGGTCTCAGCCCAAATCTCCACAGTCAGGTGCAAATCTGTTTGCAGGAGCAATGCCTCATTCTCTTCAGAAACATTGATGTTTGCCTTCAAATCAGTCCCCCAAGCCGTACATCTGTCTGTGATGACCAACTTTGCTTTTGCACTAAGGGCTAGAGCTCCCCCAGCCTCCAGCATGGTTCCCTGGGAGAAATATTCCTGCTCTGCCTACTTGCAACTATGGCTGAAAAACGTGTTGGGGTTTTGTCTTCTGTTTAGTTTTCAGAAATTAATACCTACGGTAGAAAACCGTGGGGCAAATTCTTCATGGGAAAAGAGGATGGAGAACTTGCGTTTTGAGCTGGCACTTTGGCACTTGATGCGTCACTGAAAACAATCAGGAAATTAAACTTTTTTTTTTTTTTTTTTTTTTTTTTTTTTTTTTTTTTTTTTTTTTTTNTTTTTTTTTTTTTTTTTTGCCTCCCAAATAGGCAAACAACAGGATCGAACAGAGGTGGCTCTGAAACTTTAAGCTTTCCCTGTTTTCCCTGCAGGCCCCTCGAGGTGTGAGGCTGAGCGCTCCGCAGCCCTGCGCTTCCAGCACCCCTACGTGCCCTCCTGCACCACGGGCGGGGGCTTCGCGCCCCTGCAGTGCCACCGGCAGGGACAGTGCTGGTGTGTGGACACCCAGGGGAGAGAGGTCCCGGGCACCAGGAGGGCAGGACAGCCCCCAGCCTGTGGTATGTATGAGATTTGCCAAAATGTCCTCAGGAGGAAACAGAACAGACCAAACGCCTGTCCGGATTCTGCTGTTCAGAGACCCTGAAACCTCCCTAGGGTTAAGAGTCACATTCTAACAAATTATTAAATATCATACTGCTTTTATTTTCTGTTATGGTCTTTCTTTAGCCTTTTAGTTTTGCATGCAGCAAGGCTTTTCTTTGCAGCTCTGATATCTGGCTCTTGGCTCCAGGAACTGAGGTGTCAAGTGAGAATGCGACAATATAAGGAAGCAAGTGATGGTGATTTTGTGTTTTACCTCCTTTCTTTGGTGAAATGCTGTGGAACTTCATCTCCCAATCTGACTGTTTTTTTCCCAACTCTGTATCTGCATATTTTGCCATGAAAACTGCCAAATCCTGTAAAAAACCACCCAACAAACTGTTCAGAAAAGGTGTATAGGTTAGGGCTTTGAGAGATTCCACGGAGAATACACCATCAAATCAGTGCCCCAAATGGAAATGACAGCAGAAATGTCCAGGGGCTGGAGGGGAGGAGGAAAGTTAAAACCCTTTGCTCTGAAGCACATTACCTAAATATTCAGGATTGTGCTGGAGGGCTGGGGCACAGGGTCTTAATGTAGGGGCTGCCCTGGGGGAATGCAAGTGCTCAGTCTGTGAGACAGCACAGCTTCCCATGCAGCTAAAAAAGGAGGAATCTGCCCTAGGTGACACGGCTCCAAGTGCTCAGAGCACTCTGGCACACACAGGCTTACTGAGAAATGAAAACTTCAGCGTGCCTTCGAGGCTGATCACCAAGGATATTACAAGGAAACCTCTAAGAGGCCTCGCCATATGTTGGGACTGGTTGTTTTCTCTTTCAGTATGCTTTTCTGAGTCCCCCTGACAATTTTTTGAGGGAGGGGGGCTGAAGAAAGGGAGGCAATGACTTCAGGCTGCTTGCAGCTTTTGTTGGCAGGCTCAGGAAATTTAAGCAGGGAAACATTTCTACAGAGGTGTCATGGATTAACTCCTGAGAAGGTATTTCATGAAGTTACAGCTGAAGTCTTCAGACATCTACATGCCATGTGTGCGTCTCCAGTTCTCCTCAGTTTTATTTCATGTTCAAAACCCGTGTGGATGTGGTACTTAGGGACACAGTTTAGTGCTGGGCCTGGCAGTGCTGGGTTGATGATTGGACTCAATAGCCTTACAGGTCTTTTCCAACCTTAATGATTCTGTGACTGTTTAATGTCTTTGGCTCTCACACTCAGCAGTGTTAATACTGGAGGAGTCAAAGCACCAGGCAGTGCTGATGGGGACATGCTTCTTTTCAGACCTTTTACAGTAGATTCACGCCAGGAGTGCCTTTGGTGTTTATTCTTTCTTCCTCTGTTTTGATTTGATTCAACAGTGGGTGGGAGGGGAGAGTGTTTACGACCCGTGATCCTACATTTGTTTCATATTACTCTTCTTGTGGAATCGTGGCTTACACTAACTTATTGGCCCTCTGAGGAATGTTCTTCATCCCTCTAACCAAGAGCCAACATTGAAAACAGAAGGGGCCCATCCTACAGAAAGTTCTTTTACAAAGGAACTTCTGGGAAGGGACCCTGAGCACCTGTCAGGAACTGCAGAGCAAAACAAGGGTGCAAAAGCAGGAGTGAGAAAGACATCAATCACAGAACATCGGATTACTTGCTTATCTTTTGAGAAGCTTTTTAGGTTTCCGGATTTTATCCTGATTGTTAACAGGATTTGTGACTGCTTTATCATATTGCTTGGTTGTGGAATAAATGGAGATGGAGTGGAGAGCCTAAGGGAGCTGGTGTTGGAGCAGACTAAAGCTGTTTATCTGCCTTGTCCCCTACAGGGACAGCAGTGGTGCTGAGTGAGAGTGAGAAATACAGAAAATGCACATAACTTCCAAATATCCTCCTGCACGTGGGAGATGCCCCAAACTGGAGGCTGAGTCCAGATCATTGTGCTCAGCCCTCCCCTATGGAGTTATCTTCCAGGGATTTGCCTAATTGCCCTCTAACCTTTTATCCTTCCTAGCACTCTCTGGCAATAAATTTCATGATCATAATTATGTGCTCTACATCTGGACTTCTCTGTACTGTGAGAAATACTGAATAATAATTGTCTATTGTGAATGATGTGGAGAATCCTGTTTTTTAAAAACCTTTTTCTTATTTTTTTGTCCAGGCTGAATGTTCTCTCATACTAAAAAAGCTGTTCTGTCCTTAAAATATTTTTGCCTCTCTTCTCTATAATTCTGCTACTTTTCAAGGACATGTGGCATGTGAGTTAAGCTGCTGTGTGCATTCCAGAGATGCAGTCAGTGCCATAACCATCCTGTCTGTCTGATTCTTGGTGTCTTTATATTTACCAAATCTATCCTTTTTTTGCTGTCTTTTGAGCCCTAAACTTTGTCCTTCTTCACTGATGTGTTGGATCCTAACTTGGAGCCGTTGCTGCCAGTGTGTCAGTGTACAGATGGGGCTGGATGCAGTTCCACCTGTGACACAGTTTAGCCCAGGACATGAGCCCAGGGCCACTGTTGGTATACTCAATAGGTTGACATTTGACTATTTTTGTTGAAATTTGTTGTTTTTTTTTTTTTCCCTTAGAGCTCATTCATGAATGCCATCTGGTCCTTAGTATTCTATTACTGATAATTTTAACAATTCATTTTCAAACCTCTTGCAATGAACACCTCATTATGAAACTGAAAATCTAGTTAGGAAACTTCCATAAATTCCTCATTAGTGGGCATTGTTTAATATAACTGTCTGTTCTTCCACAATCTATTTCTCTTTAGGTTCCCACATTTCACCTGGACCATTGGAGGTTTTTATTAGCGGCAGGCATCCTAATAGAGAGCTAAAATATATGGAAAAGGCATTTTTCATTCTTTCAGTCATGGGAACAGGGATGAGAATTTACATTGGGAAGCAACAGAACCAGTAAAGACCACAGAGCAGAGGACTCGGCAGTGGGGAAGGAATGTTTCCTTTCATTTTGGGTCTTGACTGGAGAATTTTATCTGTAAACCATAGGCACTAACATTTCAAATTCCTTAACAAGGTGCATGATGCATAGTTGAGATACAGGTTAATCTATACTTTAATGTTGCTTTTGCCCCACCTTCTTGAAAGAGAGCAATAGAATTACAGATTCTAGAGGTCCCAAAATGTACTTTTTTCTTTTTTAAACCTTTCTCTAGGTGAGGAGCAATCGTGCATCTCCGAGCGGCGGCGGGCCTTGTCGAGGCTCCTTTATGGCCCTGCTGGGTACTTCAGTCAGTCCAATTTGTTTTCCACACCAGATAAGCAGTCAGACAAAACTGATGGCTTTGCAAGACCCTGCCCTCCCTCTTTCAAGGAGCTGTTTCTGGACTCTGGATTGTCATCCCCACTTGCACAAAGCCCGATTGCCAGCCAGACTCCTGAGCTAGAAACCATCCTTGTTGAAGCCATCACAGGGATGTTCCCATCGAGGGAGCTGGCTCAAGTGGCACTGCAATCTACTGCCAATCCAAAGCGTTTCCAAGAAAACCTCTTTGGAGGAAGGTTCTTGAAGAATTTGATCCAGTTTAATTTCACAGGGGTACTTGGCACTAGTGGGAAGCACAGCATTGGCCAGTTTTTCCCACAGGAGGATGTGCCAGAGACGGATAATGGCCAAGGCCCTCTGGAATCAGCTGAGGCATTTTCACTGGAGGTATCAAAGGGGGGCTCCATTTTGAGTAAGCCTCTTGTGGGCAGCTTTGGCCGCACAGTAACTCTGCAGGACAATCAGAATCTGATGAAATTCCTTTCTTCTGTCCTGGAGCTACCAGCGTTCTTTACTTTTCTTCAACAAGTAATTTCTGTCCCGAAAAGCATTGCTGAAGATTTAGGTGAAGTGGTGAAACTAGCGCTGGGATCCAGAGACTGTGGTGAGGAGCCAAGGGACCTGTTTGTTCCCACATGCACCAAGGAGGGGAGCTATGAGGAGGTTCAGTGCTATGCAGGAGAGTGCTGGTGTTTGGACACTTTGGGTAAGGAGGTTCCAGGCTCAAGACGTCAAGGCAAACGCCCAAGGTGTCCCACTGAGTGTGAGAAGCAAAGGAGAAACCTGAAAAACCTGAAGCAAAGCCTGCCTGCAGGATCAGATCTCTTTATCCCCTCTTGCACTGAGGATGGAAACTTTCTGCCCCTCCAGTGTTATGGGACAAATTGCTTCTGTGTCGATTTGAATGGCAAGACTATTCCAGGAATAAGGGGGAAAGCCGGAAAGCCGATGCAATGTAAGTCTTGGGGGGCTGGGAATTTAAAGGTGCTTTCTTTTGTATTGGAATTCCATGGTTCTTTCTTCATACCTGCTTACATCTGGAAATAAATGGATGATGTATGCAAATGTCTCCTAAGAGGAAAGCAAGCCAGCTTTACAGTGGCAGGGGGATAGTGGGAAATACAGTGTGTGTCTACCTTGATATCCCAAGTCCTAAAGGTGGTCAGGGTGTAGGGTGGGCACACTCAAAGCAGATGAGCCTGAGGTCCTGCCTGGTTACTGAACGTGTCCTTGGCATGTCTCTACCGCAGTGTGCTGCTGCAATGTGTAACATCCATGATGCCCAGGAGACCTGGAGCATCTGTGAAACTAAATGTGACCCTTGCCTAGTGAAAAAGCCCTTTTAATTCCAGACCAAGTCACCTGGGCACGGTCACTGGCTCATCTTTTCACAAGAACTAAAGATTTTCAGTGCCTTAAACTATGAACTTGATTTAGTCTTTTAAGCTCAAGAATATATCCTCAGTTGATATCACATCACAGGACTCCAAACACAGGAGGGGGATTTAATGGCTGGTAGGCTTCTCATAAGTCACAAAGTCAGGCCGAAAAGGTGAGTTGCAAATGACTTTTGACATCAGTTTGATAGACAATGTACTGCCTCTTCTTGCCCTTTTCTTTATGGAATATGAAGAAAGAAGGAAGCACATAGGCAGGGAATATTTGTCTTTCAAGTTTCTGTGAAGTGAAAACGACACATGAACAGGGAAAATAGACCAAGAGGAGAGCCTGCTTCTCATTTTCAGGGAAATAGCAGTGTCCAGCAGTTGAGAGTGGTGCATAGTGAGGGAGCTCCTTTGAATAGCAGTTTGCAGAAGTCGTGGGGAGTTTCTTGTGATGATCTGATTTGAGAGGGGATTTATATCTAACAACCCATCTGTAGTGCAATCCAAAATAAAAACGTTCAGAATTCTCTGGTGCTCAAAAGAAGATGAGCTCCCATGGTTGGCTGTGTTTGTAGAGCTGCTTGATGGCAAAGTGAAATTTGGCTCTGGAGATGGCAGAAAAGGCTTCCAAACCAAACTCACTCCAGTATTTTGAGGGTTGTTATTTTTATATTCAGCAGCAATGTTCAGTAGAGTGTAGGAAGAGAGGACACACAGTCTTAAGATCTGGTTCAGTCCAAGAGGAAATAAAATCAGTATTATCCCACTATTCAGATGGTTGCTTCTGCAGTGCTTGGCTGAATAATAAGTAACAACCTGATTACCACGTATATCTGAAAAGACCTGATGGATGTAAACCAACTCAGGAAGACATTTAGTGGCACCTGGTCCCCCAAGTAAGAACTACAAGAACCTAATGTAATCATGAATTAAAAATATATAAATATATTTGAATTCATCTTGGAGGGCTCACATCCCTTTGGAAATCTTGCCCTGGTTCAGCATGGGACCTTAATATCACTAAGCCCTCTTAGGAACAGGCCAGGAATGTTGTTGTTATTATTGGGCTGAGTGACCAAGTTTTAGCAGCGGTGTTTATTGTACTAGAGGAGAGGGGTATTGTGTCTCTTTGGTGCGTTAGGAAGATGTGCATGTTTTTCTTTTCCCAGGCCCGAGTGCTTGCCAAGTAACAGCTGGCCAGGAGTTTCTCAAGGCTGTGAGGCTCCTGCTGTCAGAGCCAGGTGCTGTGCCCGGGCTGTCCAGCCTTCACCTCCCCCAGTGTGATGCTGCGGGTGGCTGGAGGCCGGTGCAGTGCAGTGGCCCTCCCGAGCAAGCCTTCGAGTGGTACGAAAGGTGGACGGCAGAGAACAACGAAGGCAAACCCCTGCCCGTTCCTGATCTATTGAACATAATAGCTGGGTATAAAGAGGCGTCCTCTGGAGACTTTTCAGCTTTTGTTAAAGCTTTGTATGAGGCTGGGCACCAGAATGTCTTCCCCATATTCTCCATGTATTCTTCCTTCGCGGATCTCCCGCCTCAAATGCTGGAAGGAAACCTGACCAGTGCCTCTGAGAACATTTTGCTGGACCCATACACGTTCTGGCAGCTTCTGACTGAGCAGCTGAGCTACTACCCAGGCCCTTACACTGATTTCAGTGCTCCATTAGGCCACTTTGAGCTTCGTGATTGTTGGTGTGCTGACAGCAAAGGACGAGAGCTGGAAGGAACAAAGGCAGGAGTGAACCAGGTTCCAGCATGTAAGTAGCAATTTCTTATTGTTACTTATTGTGTCTTATATAATAAGTTGGAGTGCATTCTGGTCTTTTATTTTGTGCCACGAGAGAGGGAAGTCCTTTCAATTGCTGTGAAGTAGCAGAAAATAACTTGTCAGAAGGCTCATCAGCACTGCCATTATTGTTGGATGTCAGAAGTGGGGTGACTCATTTCTGGTAAATAAGTGGTGGCTGAGCTTTGGGAATAAGGAGAAATAACATTCCATGTCAAGTTTCTGTAGATTTTATAATTTGGAGTTTGGACATACAATGCTTTTGCAGAAGATACTTAGCCAGGTGGTAAAGGATATGAGAAAGCGTGAAGAGTTGTATGGAAAAATCAGGATTACACCATAATGTAAATGACTTTCAAGAACTCCTAAAAGGAAGCAAGAGGGATTTTATTTCCTGTTTCTCATTATGTGGTCAAGGGTAACAGATACCCCTAGCAGTCACTAGGAGGAGAGTGAGGCCAGCACTGACATTCAGTAAGCTCTCTGTTGAGACATCTCCCCCAAAGGTGCTGGGCTCTCTTTGGGGTTACTCCAGCAGATGACCTCTACTATAAATGCCATCACAGAAATTGTTCTCATCACATAGTATTTTTCTAGCTGTGAAGAAGAGACAGGACAACGAACTGGTGGAAATACCAGTTCTGTGGGCAAGTGGAGAAGAAAGGGGATGAGGCAGATTAACAGAGTTATTTTGAAGGAGCAGCTTTTGTGGAGCTGGTTCGGTGTGTTGAACTGCCTTTCTGGGTCAGTAGATGTATGCAGAGGACAGGCCAAGTGTCAGCTGCCACTCCAGACCCGAAGGATCTTCATTTTCCTTTCTGACTCTCACTTCTGATTATCCACATTTTTTTATGGCAGCAACTGAGGGAATGTTCTGTAGAGATGTATTGACTCAATTTGTAACCAGTAAGGACTTACTTCAAAACATCAAGCCTTTGGCCCAGGACATGGAGAGTGTTTGTGTGACTTCTGGCACTTTAAGACTCTTGCTTTTAAACAGCTAAGTGCTGACAAATCTCCTCTTCTTGCTTCATTATGCAATTCAACACTGATTTCAGAGGGAAACAGATGATCCTAATTAAAAGACCAGTCAGTTTTCACATGCAAATATTTACTGGATTTAGATGAAAGCTGTTAATATACTCTTCATACATGCACTTTTTTATATAGGCCCTGGTGTATGTGAAGGTGTGAAGCAGGAAGCCATGAAATTTATGGAGGAGGCAGAGCAGCTCATCCTGGCCTCCAATGGGTCCCAGTTTGCCTTTGGAGAGAGCTTTTTGCTGGCAAAGGGGATACAGCTCACGGACAGTGACCTCCTGCGCTCTGCCGGGCCCTATGGGCTGGAGACAGGGATCTCCCAAAAGCTTCTCTCGGGCAGTGACCCTGCTCTCCAGCTTGCTGCATGGTCAGGTGGGTGCAAGGGAGAGGAGGGCTGAGTTAAATGGAGTCATGCCCAGAATCTGTGCAAGAGCACTCAATGTCAAATTATGTCACCCGATGCAGCCTTGTGAGAAGAAAATGCTTTGTATTCTTATCAAGATCTTTCTCACACTCTAAGTGTCAACAAGAGGTTTGTTTTCATATTTTCACGGAGGAGGAGAGAGTTGACTGACCGTTGACCTGGCCAGTGGGCGAGAGAGGTGGCAACTCTCGCCTCCAATCCATGGATCCCTTTGGAGTTCTATAAAATGTGAAAGATGTAAATAAAGTCCCTCTTTTCCAGCACGACTCAGTGTGTAGAGGTAATTCCTTTCTGTCACCGATACCACAAAATGCAACTTTGCTGAAAAGCAGATGTGACTCAGCAGGGGTAATTAATCAGGGTCATTAAGCTGCCACTCCAAAAACTGATTTCAGTTGTCTCATATGTATGGCACAATGCAAATATAAAATCTGGGCACTAACCAGCCTTTTTGTACTTAAATTATGTACCTTTATGTACTTAAATTTATTTATTAATTTGTCCTCTGAAGTACAGGGAACGTTCAGATTTTTGCAAATATGTGCATTTAAGAAATCCTGTATTGGGCACTATCAACTTTCTTTTGCTTCTCGTTTATAGTCCTACACTTCTACTGGCAGAGTCACTTTACATCAAAACGTTCTGCTGGGGAAGCAGCACAGCTGGGATTTCTCCCTTACATCCCTCAGTGTGATGGCCTGGGAAACTGGGAGCCAACTCAGTGCTATGAGAGCACAGGTGAGCAATTCCTAACAAGACACTCTGGGCTGTCTAAACAAAAAAAAAAAAACAACCCAAAACCAAACAAACCAAAAACCCTCTAAGAATTCTAATTAAAAGATAGAAAGCCAGTAGCAGTCAGACTGGAGGAAGGTGATGTGTGTAAATTGGCTGAACTCGAGTGGCAGCTCATTGGGACTCAAAAATCAGTATATTCAGGTATTCAGTTGCTTGCTGCTAGATGTGTTCCTTGAGGTTGGTCCAGGGGCTGGTATTGCTTAATACCTTCACTCATGACCAGGATGATACGGTGGAGCACACCCTCAGGAAGTTTGTGGATGATGCCAAATTTCTGGGAGTAGGTGATAGGGCTGCAGTGGGGGAGTCTCACCAGAGCTGCTACATTTCCGTTTGGACCACTGCTCTCAGGTGTGGTCTACTTAGCCCTAGATAGCAGAGTTAGCTGTGACTTGGATTTACTGACCCCTTTCTATGAAGCTGCTGAGGGTGAAAATCTTCCTAGTATGCAACAAAGCACACTGCAACACCACATCTGAAATAAAGCTGCTTTTCTTCCCTGGCCAGGTCATTGCTGGTGTGTGGATGAGAGAGGTCGTTATGTCATGGATTCCTTGGTCTCACGCTCAGCAGAACTTCCCAAATGTCAGTTGGGTTTTCTTCCTAAATATTTGTTCTAATATGATATGCATGAAGTAAGGCTTGCTTCTAACCACTGCAAGAAAAATAAAAATAATTATATTCTTATTTTGCTAATTCATTTAATTTCATTGTGTGTGATTTTGGCTTGCATGATCTGAGAGTGAACCCTCTACTGTTGGTGGCCCTGCCTGAGCAGGGGGACTGGACCAGTTCTCCAGCCAGGCATCTCCAGAGGTGCCTTCCAACCTCAGCCTTTCTGTGGTTTTATCAAACACCAATCAGGAATTCCCTGCCTGAGACTGTAGCAGTTCCTCATGTAGATGTGTGAGGGAGCTGGTGATGCAACTCTTTCTCTTGTTTAGGTCTGAAACTTGATTTCATTTTAAAAATGTTTTCCCTCTGACAGGCCAGACTTCGTGTCAGCGGTCTCGAGCCAATGCCTTAATTTCCAGCTGGAGACAGAGCAGTGCAAAGCTGGACACCTCTACAGCTGATCTGTTCATCCCCAACTGCCTTGAGGTGATTTAACTTGACTGAGGGAGGAGCAGTTTTGCTTCCTCCATGCCATACTCGCGTATACTTTTCTGTCCATGCTCCTTAGGCACCCCTTGCGCATTTCTGTTAACCTGAAAGAAAAGGGTAAGACAAAACTCACAGCCAGTGTTGCCCTGCAGAAGACAGAATTTAAATAGTTTTGAGATGGAGACTGGGAATAGGAAGCTCTGTGGCTGCCCACGCTTCCCTCCCACAGACTGGCTCTGCCTGGTGCTCTTGCAGAGCTGCGCTTAAAAGGCACATCTTAATTGACTGACACGTGGGGGGCTCTTTCTTCCTGAGCTGTGAGAGAATGACAGTGTGAGAGAGAGCTGGGTGCAGATGTCCTAGAAAAACAGGGTCTGTGATGCTCTCAAAATGTGGTAGAGAGCAGGATAGAGACAGGCAAGGAATAGACATTACATGTAATAGAATCACTGTCATACAGAGTCACGTAGTCATTTATGTTGGAAAAGACTGCAAAGATCAAGTCCAACTATTACCCCAGCATTGCTGAGTCCACCACTGAATCAAATCTTTAAGCACCACATCTACACATTTTTTAAACACATTTCAAGCTAGGATTTTTTCAGAACTTTATCTCAATGGACTTTTAGTCTTCATCCTGCTTAATGGTTCGACTCAGAGGTCTTTTCCAACGTAAATGAATCTTGATTCTCTCAGGGACTGGTCTGCCTATTGAATTATTTAGATTCTATTTTGTGTTTCTTTTCAATATATTTTAATTATGGACAAGTGTAAACATAATAAAGCATTTTAACCAATCTTTGGGGTATGGATTTGGGTGTGTCTGTATTAAAATACATTGCTCTGCAGTGACAGGTTCTTGATTCTTTGTAGACAGGAGAATACACTGTGCTGCAGAGATCTGACACAGATATTTGGTGTGTGGATCCTGTGTCAGGAGAAATATTCCAGCGTGGCAGCAAAGACTTGGATGGCAATCCTGAATGTGAGTAATGCTTTGCCCCTTGCCTGTGATGCCTCATGCTTTGCAGCATATGTACTTTCCTCTTCAGAGTGCTGCCTGTGAAACCTGGGAGGCTCATATTTTAATTCCTCAGTGATAGGGTGCATACAAAGCACAGCAACATTGAAAGGGTATCTGAAAATAGTTACCCTTTGCTTTCATAACACCAGAAATAAAACAGTCTAGACAAACTTATGAACAGGCTTCTATGCATTTTTTTTAATCTTTGATTTCTTACCACCATTTTAACTATTTAAAGATGTAAATGATCATATCATTACATTTAAAATTACCTTGATCAAAAATTTTTACTGAAAGCTATATTTTTACTCACTTGATTTTCTTTTTGGACTCCTAAATATCAGCCTCTAAATCACATTTGTAAAACAAACAAAAAAAAGAGATATAAATGAAAAATAAATAACAGTATTTTTTCAACTGTTTTTCTAAAAGAGTAACACTTGCACTTTAACCTGTAGGAAAAAATGTGGGGTTTTTTCTAGGGGAAGTAAATTCCCTGTTTCTATAATGAAACAAATTATTTGTTTTCGTGGTCACTCTTCTTTCTTCCTACCCACGAAACAGGCTGGAAGCACTGCTGTTAAAGTCTTTGAGTCAATTTGTTGTCTTCCATTCTGTAACTTGGAAATAATCTCTCTCTTTGAAGGTCCCAGTTTCTGTAGCATGCTGCAGTCCAGAGCTGTGTCACGAGAAGCTGCCCGAGGCTACATCCCCCAGTGTGAAGGGGACAAGGGGAGCTTCTCCCCCGTGCAGTGCAGCCAGGACCAGGAGAGCTGCTGGTGTGTCTTTGGCAATGGAGAAGAGGTGCCAGGGACACGAGTAAATGGGAGAAGACCAGAATGTGCAAGTGAGTCCCTCCTTCAGGCATTTTACTCGTGAGCAAATCCAGGCCGGAAATTTAACCCAGATCCTAAATTTTTCCACTCCCTAGTTGAATTTGATCTTGTTTCGTCAGACCTTTAGAGACCTTTCTCAAGCAATATGCTTATCGTTGTGTTTAGCAGATTTCAGACCTAGCTAGACATGCTGTCCAGTTTTCTTCAGGTGTTTTGTGAGGGAAAAAGGAGAAGGGAATGGATCCTTGACTTTTACTAATTCATAAAATTGGTTGAATCAAACCCTTTGAGCTATGAAATCCAGCTATAAGGCCAGCCTGAACAGCTTGCTGCAAACTTGAACCTGCTCCAGTCTGAGCTGGCTCTGGGATTAAAACCCATTCAGCTGACTGAAATAAAATTTAAAAAATGTATGCTTCTGCCATTCTGACTCTTGGCTTGTGACCAGAATTGTGAAAAAGATGTGCCAAAACATTGCATATTCACAGAGTATTTCCTGAATGACCTGAGCTGTGAAGCACTGGAATTCACTCATGGTTTCCAGTCAGAAATCCAAATGGGAGGCATTTGGATAAATTTAATTTGCAATGTCCTTTATGCATTTTCCCATCACTGAAGTGGAGCAAAATTAATTAAACTTTCTACAAGGCTATGCTCCAAAATGTAGTGATTAGTGGAAGGTACAGTTGTAAAAAGAAAACATTCAACAGTTGTTTGCAAGACACTGCTGCTTTCATAGTTGTTTTTTGTTGGTGTTTTTTTGATTGTTTAGGGGGAGAAGGGTTGAAAAAAAAGTAGGGAAACAAGACCACACAATTTGCTTCAATTTCCTTTTGTGATTCTGCTGTATAAAGATCAACACATGTGCTCATGACCAAGTAGAAGATGTGACACTTGAGGACATGGTTTAGTGGTGGAGCTGACAGTGCTGAGTTAATAGCTGCACTCAATGATCATACAGGTCATTTCCAAACTTAATTATTCTACAATTCTCTTGTAAAATACCTGAATGGGTCAACACAATTGCCTGCAAGGTTTTTTATCAACGAGATAACTGCTCAGCCGACTTGGAAATAATTTTGTTTGGGCTCTCTGGTATCAATAGAGAGTTCTGAGGATGGTATTTTATGAGAAGCCAGAAGGAGGCCCCATGGTTGTATCTGCCCCGTGCTTGTGTTGTTGTGTGGAGACGCCAACTGAGCTCTGAGGAGATGAGCTCTAAAGTAGAATGGTGTAGTCACCTGAATGTAGCCATCCAAGGCAGGTTTTTAGCTCTTCAGAGAAGCAGAGCTGACCACAAGTACAGTGCTGCTGCCATCTTGTACTTTTTCTAGAGAAAATAGTGACTAACAGTGATTGATGACCTTTCCTTTTTAAAATACTGCGCTGAGAAGGAGAACTGCTTTGAAAGTATAGTGGAAACCTGGTTTTACTGGAAGCTATCTGTTATTTTCTGCATAAAGTTTGAAATAATCTTTAATGGTTTCCTTGGATTTTGAAAGAGCAATGAAACTTTTCATGATATACAACTTAGTTATTGTGTAAAAATAAGGAATCAAAAGTTAGTTTTCTCCTCAGTCTCCCCAGCTTTATGCCTCTAGTCCTGGGAATTACTAATATTGTTCAGGAAAAAGGAGTACTATACCGCTACCTTGCAGATCTTGTCTACCAGCAAAATAAGCTGTTGTGGTGGAAAAATAGGATAGATTTCTCCTCTAGCATCAGAACAGACAGCTGTTAACAGTAATAACTCAGAGTGCCCAGTACATGCCAGGAGGTTTTCTTTAGTTTAATCACTTCCATCGGAGGTAGAATCCAGCTTCTTCTAGCTGACATGTGCTGGAGAGACGATGAAAGTACTCTACCAGTTCTCACATGCATCTCCTGTCCTCATTCCCATTTCCCATAACTCTGAGTAGAGAGAGAGGAGAGATAGGTTTCCAGAGAAGGTTCTGAAGATGTTAATTTCCTTTTGGAAACCTTTGGAAACACCTATGAAAGAGGTGTCAGTGTTCAGCTGGATTCTGATTCACGCCAACAGGACCAAGAAACAGGACAGTGACAAAATGGTGCAGGCTTGACAACAATAGTAAATGAAGTGGCATCTCTGGAGAGATAAATGAGCAAGTTTCTGATGGTGAATTGAAACCTCTGAACCACACCAGGAAACCATTGATCACTTCTGTTTTGGAGGCTGGGTCTTTCCCTGATTCATACACCAAATCTCAGTGGAACAGGCAGTAAGAGATTGTAGCAACATTCAGCTGAGACTGGACATGACTTGCTGGATATAGAAATGTGTTAGAGCAATTAAGAAACCACAGACTGATTTTCACATACTCTATATAAAGATTATATTATTGTAATTTAATGGCTAGGATAAGTATTACTATCTCTTTTACAGAGATATCTTCTGGTCCTCAAACCTTGGGAGATTCATTAGAAGTTTGTTAAGCAAGGATGCCAGGTTTCCACCTTTACTCAGAAAGAGTCTGGCTACAGAGTCAATGAGTGAAGAGAAGGAATGCAGTGGCCCCATTTACAGAGTTATTGCAAAAAAAAGTTGTTATAAAGGAAACTTGGATAAAAATATGCATTTGGCAATCCAGGGAGGCAGATATGAAAGCTTTTTTTGTTGGCATTGAAATGCTCGGAGTTGGAAAACAAAGATGTACTTCACACACTGGATCCCAGATTCATCCTGCAATGTTTTTATACTTTAACTGAAAGTTTAATACAAGGTTTTTAATACTTTTAATGAAGTGGCTGGTTAATTATGGAATTAATCTTCATATCTCCATCAGAAGGAGAGAGGGAGTGTGCTCAGACCTGAACCATCATCATTGTTTGCCTCTCTTCAATGATCAGGGAGTTTAGGACTGATCTGAGTGTTGTAATTTGGAAAATTATCTATATATACACCAAACAAGTGTATATATAGATATAGAGTTGTATGATATAATAACATCTTTTTCTTTATACTTATTTACAAGTAAGGAAGTTTTTTTTTTTCTTCCTGTTTTGTAGCTCTGGATCTCATAAGTGTTTAATTATTACTGGATATATTTAGTAATTAAGTTGGGATTTAGCTAATATTGAGTGAAGCAGTTGGCTTGTACTGATTAGTAAAAAATTTATTATCACTGTAATTAGTCTGCTGTAATAGTCTGTTACAGTGGGCTAGCAGGGTTTGAATGACTGTACTCATACAGAGAGTTGATAGGGAAAGTTGTGCTCCAACTCTAAAGCTGTATACTACTGTTTATATATATATATAATGTATATTCTGCCCTACTGGTCAGTAGAAACATCTTGGTGCTGCTGAAGACACCAAAGTCATGAATTCCTGATTTCAAACTTTTCAAACTTCAGTCTAAAGGGAACTGAGATGAGGTTTATTTGGCCCTGCCCGTTTCCACTAGATATCTTCTGTAAAGGTTTGTTCTGCTGTCAGTTAGAAATCTCCTTCTCATTTCCTGCTTAAATTTATTCATGACTGTTCAAAACGTATCTGCACGTCCCTTTCTGGACCTGATGCATTGCCCATCACAGTCAATATGTGTCTTTCCATCAACTTCAGTAAACTGTACCAAGCTCACCTCAAACCAGATCAAAGTTGATGAGTGGGAAAGGCACAGGGTTCTGTCCAGGTTTGAATCTGTGGATATGAGGGTTTTATGGACCTTTTCCTACAAGCCATCGTAGCATGCCTCTAACACATCTCCCCTTTCTCCCGTGCCTGCAGGTCCGCAGTGTGCTCTGCCATTTGGTGCCTCAGCAGTGGCCAGTGGGGCTGTACTTTGTGAAAACTCCCCTGGGCAAGCTCCAAGCATCCAGCAGTGCCAGCTCAGGTGTCGCCAGGGCTTCCACAGTGCCACTCCCAACACCTCATCCCAGTGCGACGTGCGGCTGCGGCGCTGGGTCTCGGCTGCCCCTCTGCTCCAGGCCTGCCAGAGTATGTCTGATCTGATCTGACCTGACCTGACCTGATCTGACCTGATCTGATGTGATCTGATCTGCTGGGGCTTGGGAGGGCTCAGAGCAGTGTAAACAGTGCAAAAATCAGCTTTTATCACAGATCTACTGTGTGAATAACAACCATAGTTATATGGCTAAGTTGAGGTGCAGGAGATGTGTCCTGTCTTCTGCCATCTTCGCCTCTGGCTCTTGGCTGGCCCCTGTGCCAGAAACTGTCCCTCTTGCCTGTAATAATAGAGCTATAAATAGCTATTCAATCTATATGCAGATTTTTCTTGTTAGTTAAAAGATGCTGGCACTGTAAGAGATTCTGATGGAAGTACTTAGTCCTGGAAGAACAGATGAGCGCCAGATGTTTGGATTTGGCAGAACTTGACTGTTTATTTGCATAATCAAGTCACTGTTACTTCTGCATCTTTTTTGCAGCAGTCTGTTCTTAATGATTATAGTTGTATTTATTGGCTGACTTCTAGTATTTTTCAAACCATTTTGCTTTCAAGAAAAAAAGTGGCACTTTAAATCTTGGAAGAATTGGATGTCCATGCAGAGCTCATATAGTTGGATATTAATGTTGGCCTTTTCAATTATTTAAAAAATACATACATTCTGACCAAAATGGCAATTTGTTGCAGTGCTGANTGACCTGATCTGACCTGATCTGATGTGATCTGATCTGCTGGGGCTTGGGAGGGCTCAGAGCAGTGTAAACAGTGCAAAAATCAGCTTTTATCACAGATCTACTGTGTGAATAACAACCATAGTTATATGGCTAAGTTGAGGTGCAGGAGATGTGTCCTGTCTTCTGCCATCTTCGCCTCTGGCTCTTGGCTGGCCCCTGTGCCAGAAACTGTCCCTCTTGCCTGTAATAATAGAGCTATAAATAGCTATTCAATCTATATGCAGATTTTTCTTGTTAGTTAAAAGATGCTGGCACTGTAAGAGATTCTGATGGAAGTACTTAGTCCTGGAAGAACAGATGAGCGCCAGATGTTTGGATTTGGCAGAACTTGACTGTTTATTTGCATAATCAAGTCACTGTTACTTCTGCATCTTTTTTGCAGCAGTCTGTTCTTAATGATTATAGTTGTATTTATTGGCTGACTTCTAGTATTTTTCAAACCATTTTGCTTTCAAGAAAAAAAGTGGCACTTTAAATCTTGGAAGAATTGGATGTCCATGCAGAGCTCATATAGTTGGATATTAATGTTGGCCTTTTCAATTATTTAAAAAATACATACATTCTGACCAAAATGGCAATTTGTTGCAGTGCTGAACTTTGAGAAATGCAGGTCTTCCTCCCAAGTTTACAGCTACTTTTCATTTCCAGAATAGGTTACACCCGTTAATCAGTCTTCAGAATGGGTTAAACTCTTCAATTCCAATTGCAAATATTTTTAAACTTTCAATTTCAGACTGAAACTTTTGTCTGTTTGTGATTGTGTTTCTGTATCAAGTTATGGAATAACTTCCATGTTTGCCTGATGGCCGTGGAATAACTTTGTAGGGACAGAGAGGAGTGTGTGGCAATCTGCTATAAAGTTTACTATAAGCCAAGGACTTCCCTCAGTAATTTGTGTTTGGAATAGAGCATGGTTTTAAGGAGAAAGAAAAAATTCCCAATAAATTAGAAGAAAACTTCACAATAATGGAGAAGTCACCAAAACACTTAATAATTTGTTCCAATGGATAATTACCCTCACTCTCAAAAATCATATTTCCTGTTCTCTATGTATAGATCTAGGGACTGTGATTAAACAGCTCTTTAAATACTCTCTGACAAGCTAAGCAGAGAGGGCTTTGTGCCTTGCAGGAAGAAGCAGGGGTTTGTGTCCTCTGGTCCCGGCTGCCATTATCCTTGGAAGCTCTCCAGGCTTTCTCATGCTTGTTTTTGGGGTGAGGGATGAGGAATTGTGCTCCAGCAGTGACAATTTTATGTGATGCAGGGAGGGCTTGCAGAGGAGCTGAGTGAAGGAGAGCTCTGCTGCTTGTCCAGCCTGGTGGGATGAGAGCCAGCTCCATTTGGAGGTGGAATTACAGCACGACTGTTGTGCTGAACCTGAGATAACAAACCATCCATGCAGCCTGGGAGCAGTGTGACTCCAAGGGAGACAAGAAATTTGCATTTTTTTCTTGCTAAAAACTGATTAAATAGATTTTAATTTTCTGACTGATGAGCTCACAGATTTGTCATCAATTTGTGTGATTAGCATCACTTAGGTTTGCTGTAAAAAAATGAGAAAGCTCTTGTAGATATCCATGGCGACACCATTATTCTGCAAACTTTTTCTCTCCTAAAACTTATTCCCAGTGAGGTTGACAAGCTGGATTTCCAAATGTCCATTTACATTAGTATTAATTGGTTTCACCATTTAATTACTTTTTTAATAGAAGTGTTTTCATGATTGCATATAAGAAAAGTGAAAATCGACAGGTCAATAATTCTTGTCTTTCTGTTTCTCTTCTAAGTATTAGAATAATGTCACCTTTCATGTAGTTCTCTGGAACTTCCTATTTGCTAAGGCTTATGAAAAATTATCAGTAATGATCCAGATTGTCCTTATCCTTCTGTGAGTTAGTGCTCCAGTGTAAAATATCTCTTCATTATTATCTAAGTGTATCACTTGGCTTTTTCTATAACGCACAACATTTATATTTATCAAGCTTGTGTCTTGCTGCTCATTATTTACTACTGATAGCTCTACTGCTTTCATCTAAAAGTGGGGAGATGTTTTTGATCAATGTGAGAATGTCAAATCAATGTTGTCCTTTCTCAAAGTAACTCTGAAGGTCGGGTTCCTCATTAGTGAGGTTACTAAATGCGCTCTCTACTTCATTTTTAGAGCTCCAATCATTTCAGACAGTCCAAGCTCAAACACACTTTCAACTACGCCTGCCTCCTGAGAAGACATGTAGTTCTGACTACTCTGGATTACTCCAGGCATTCCAGATATTTATTTTAGATGAATTGAAGGCTCGTGGTTTGTGTCACCTCCAGGTAATTTAAATTTCTTATCTTCCATTGATGGTGGATTCTGTTTGGTTTGGTTTGGTTTCCTTTGGTTAGGTTTTATGTTGCATTAAAAAAAAAAAAAAATGAAACACAGCATAGACCTTTACCTGTTTGAGAAATGTAAGAAAATGGAATATGCCATGAAATCTGTCAGGATTGGCAGCACTCTCATATGGATGAGTGGAAAAATAGGAGGTTTAGTCTCACATCACATCATCAGATCTGTTTAGTTCCAGCCATAAAATCATACCACACCAGTCCAATATTTGTTAAAAATTTGTTTCAATGGAAGAGGATATTTTGACTGTTCTTACAGTGAGTATATGACTTGCTAAAATTATATTTTCTTGCTTCTGTTTTTACAGCCCCTTTTGACAGTGTTACTTTGAGTATAGTACAGTGCAAATAAATAGGGCAAGGCAAGAACAAGAAAGTTCTAAGGTTGGCTAACTGTGATTTCACTTAATTCTGAATTGAAGGTAAATGCATTTGGAAGAACTGGCTCAGTTTCCATGTGTGATGATTCCACTGTCTATGTCGAATGCCTGAGCGAGGATCGCCTGGGAGTGAACATCACATGGAGGACTCAGCTGGAAAACATCCCGACAGCTTCTCTCCCTGACTTACATGATATTGGTAATTTTTCTTGCTCTGATGTTTCTGTGGATTAAACCTGATTTGCTTTTTATAATTTTGCCTCCCTTTCTTTATAACACTGGTGTTTTGTTTTTGAGCTTTTAGTGTTGATATATTTCCCTTCTCAGGCTGTGACCATACAGTGGAAAGAAGCTGTAATTGAATGTTTCTTTCAGATAGGACTGCTTGTCCCAGCTGCCTTAACTAGGATTGAAAATTACTTTATCAGGCATAAGCTGAACTGTCCCAGATGTTAATTTCCATTGGACAAGTCCTCAGTGGTGGAAAAGTGATTATATTCATTGTATTCAGAGAAACACAATTCACACATTGTCAAAAACTTAACTAATTTCTTCCAAGTTATTTTTTTTCTTTTTTTCCACTTTTCCCTCTTTTTCTATTAGTTGCATTACCTTTGACACTAAAGAATGATCCTTACTTCTGATGTCCTACAGCAACTTTACAGAGACCACTGACTAGCAGATGTTTGCTGTGGTTTCCACTAGAGTTAAGGATGATGTAAGGAACTTCTTTCAAAGCAGTCAGTATTTTCCTTCAAAAGAAAGGATATTAAAAATAT
>VYZR01027194.1:12797-28296 GCA_013400675.1 Oxylabes madagascariensis
TAGGCTGGACTTTAATTCTAGAATTTTTGCTCTATGATATGGCAGAGAATCAGTGCTTTCAAGTGATGCAGGCCTTCAGTTCCCTCCTTTACCAGAAAACTTGGATTAGATTTTACGTAATTAATTGAGATGGGTATGTTAATTACGAGCTTGCTGTGCCTTATCATAAAGATTGTCATCTCTCTTTGGTGGTGGCAGGAACTCCTGCTGGATGGTCAAGGCAACTGTAAAAACACCTGTTCTTCCCATCATTTCCTCCCTTGTGCAGGGAGCAGAGAAGCCCCAGAAAATGCAGTTGAAACCAAATTAGATGGCAGCAAGAATGCTGGAAGAGAACAACCTTGAAAGTGTTTAGGCATTTAGGCACACATCTACTGTATGTCGTTTTAAGGACAGCTTGGGAGGTGCAAAAAGAGATGAGAATTACTAGGCAGAAAAGGTACATGGCAGAGCTCCAAGCTTTGGGGTTATCTCATAGCTCTGACCAAGAACATCACTGAATTAATATGCTCTGCTTACAGCAAAACCTGTGGCAGGGAAAAACTCTTCTCACATACTCCTCTTCTGTAGGCTCTGGCATTCCAACAGTGCATAACTCTGGAGAGGAGCTCTCTTGACCTTTATAGTAGTGACACAGTTTTCCACAGAAAAAATTCTGCTTGTGTTGATTGGGAAAATGCCTATTTACTTCCTTAATGGCAAGGAAGCTTTACGATTTCAATTTTAGCTCTGTTGTTGTACTGGGATCTCCCTTTGAGGCTGTTGATGCTCCAGGGAGATCTTGTTTTGTGTTGTGTGTGATGTACATTATAGTCAGATTTTGATCCTTTGTGACAACTCAAAATAAATCCTGTTGGGATGCTGGCCCATGGCCATCGATGGAGTGACTCCCTTGCAGGTGGCAGCAGCATCTGTTTTTTATGTTTTTAGTAGTAGTTGTGAGGTCCTCAAAGGATGAGCACGTAATGCACGGCTCAATTTCTTCTCTTTCAGCTCCAGCTTGCTAATGACATTCTCACCCCCAGTTGAAAAGTGAAGTGTAAGCTGCAACAGTGCTGCAGGTCTGCAAACAGCTGCTCCATCTCTGGGAGCTTCTGAGGGTCAGTGCTATCCACAAGGACCTCAGCCCTCAGGCAATACTGTCAAACTGAATTTTGCAGCTTAAGGTACCTTTGGGGAGCCAGCTTTAGTGCCCCCAGGCATTTTGACGGCGTATTAATGAAGCTATAATTCCAGCAGCATTAATCAGACCCCAGGATGTAGTAGGGAATGATTCACAGAGAAACACTGTGTTCTCTCAGTCTGTCACTGTGGGGTGGCATTGGTAATGCATGAGTGGGATTTGTGATATTTTTCAGTTCACAAGCTCAGGGATTTCCTCTGCAGCGTCAAGGAAGGGTTTTATTTCCCTGCGGGAAGGAGTGAGAGGGGTCCCTTGAAAGGAGAGGTGAGGTCTCACAGGTGAGAGCGTGGGTGTGAAGGATGACTGGCTGAGGTGCAGGGACCCTGTTCAGGCTGGTGGGGTGATTTGTCTGCGCAAACTCATTCTCTGAGACAGACCAAATCTGTTGTTGGATTCTCAGGATGCTTTGTTTTGTCCTTTGTTATTGAGCAACTGGAGAAAGCCAGTATTGAAGCTGAAGAGCTTCTCTGCAGAAGATCAGGGCTCTCTTCACAGCAGCACTGCAAATACTCTCCCAGGGGCTGTGGATATGCTGAAGCTGCTCTGGTGGGGCATTTGGTGACCAGGACTGGGGAGGGTCAGCATTGCTGGATGCCAGAGATGACTGACCCCATGCTCTGTGCAATTCTCACCCCCACTTTCTCCTCTGTTTCTTTTTCCTCTCCTTCTGTTTGTGATGGATGTGATTGCCTTCTGTTTCTGTTTGTTTCCTTCTGTTTGTCTTTGCTTGGTGAAGTCCAAACACGAAGAGCAGGGCAGTGATTTACTCAGCACACTGAGAGGGGAGACAGGGCCACAGCCCATCTCCTACTGCATTATCACGAAGTACCCAGAGCAGAGTGTGTTCCTCGGGGGACATAAGCTCTGCCCTGCTGGTCAGGCCTGTGATCAGCTTGGCCATTGGCCTAACTTAGGGTAGATATTCTGAATTGTTTGCCGTTTAAAAAAGCAGCAAGGGAGGTGGAAGTGTTTGATAAAGTCCCATCAAGAAATAGTGTAAAAACTGATTGTGGTATGAGAAGGAATGGAACAGTAGGGTTGTGATCCAGGAATGGAAAACATGGATTTAAATAATGGAAAAGTTCTTTGAAGACGAAGAAGGTACTTCGGAACTTCAAAAGTTCTTTGAAGAGATAGGTACTTTTTACGAGTTCTAGAAAAGGGGTAACGAACAAGATGGTTTTGGTCACTCAGGTTCTCTGGTTTTGTTCTAGGTCTGTTCCAGCTTCTGCCCAGGGTGCCAGCAGTGCTGCAGGGGCTGCAGGGCCCCCTCCTGCCACCAATGTGTCCAGCAACAAGCGGCTGCAGCAGACACAGGCCCAGGTGGACGAGGTAAGTGGCCCCAAGACATCTGGTTAGCTCCCTCCCTTGTGCAGCTCCTGCTCATCTGAAGGCAGTGGGTCAAGGAGATGAGATTTATCAAAGGAGGCAGACAGTACAAGAGAGATCCTGAATATAAACAGCCCTGTACCAGGAACAGTTCTGCAGATTAAATGTGAGCATTGGTGCCAATTCAGGAATTCCTCCCAGTCAGTCTGGTTAGGAGGAAATGCCATAGTGGAAGCAGCTCTTGTAGTGTGTTCCTGCACTCCTAAAGGTTAGATGCTAATTTCACAGACTGTTTCACAGAGACATACCATCAGCTGCTCACAGATAGATTAAAACTATCAGAATTGAGCCGCTGAGGGTGGTGTTCATTAGCAAGAGCTCTATTGATTAATCATCACATTTTATTCCCAAAGAAAGGCACCCACACATGATGTCATAACAGCATCTTTAACGAATCCCCACTCCTTTTCTCAATCTTGGAGGACTGTGTACCCATTCCAGCTTGGATCCTTAAATTCTTGTTTTGGCTGTAATGCCAGTGTCCAACCAACTGCTCTGGGAATGGGAACAGTGAACACACCACTGCTCAGGGGTGCAGTCCCTGAGTGTACCAGAAGGACAGTAGCAGCTCTGGCATCCTTACACACCTGCTGTGTGCATTTGTGTGCTGGGTATTAAGGACAGAATATTGTTAAACCCCTCCAAAGACTGAAGTACCTAATTGCTTACTCTCTGTGGTGAAGTGCATAGAGTTTGTGTGATTCTTAAATGCCAATTTGATAAAATACACATTGGAAAATACATACTTACATGCATAAAGGCCTCTATTTTCAAAAGCTTTGAGCATGCTTTAAGGGTAGTAGAGAAGACCTCAAAATATCCAGCTCAAATGCATTTCTTAAGATGAGTTAAATACACCTGTCAAAATGGGCTTTGTCTTTCTGAGAAGCTTCTCTTTGTTGAAAATCTGGAACAGTGACTTTCTGGTCTCCACGTTGTTGGTCCTCAGATGTGTTCGCAACATCCTCTGGCTGTAGAAATGTCTAGAACATTTCTAGAATGTTACATTTTAGCTTTTGTCTTTGGTCAGAATAATGAAATAAACTTCTTGTCCTGAACATGTTACATCATGGTGGTCCTGTAATTGCTTATGTGAATGACAGCAAAAGTAACTGTCCCTAAAAGATGATAAAAATTGCCTTTTATTATCTTAAAATGAGTGAGGCCTGTCAGATACATAGGGCTCTTCAAGTAGATCAATAGAGATGGCATCAGTGAGGATAGTGAACCCCTGCTTTGTGTTTAAGATACTCTATATTCTGACTCTTTTCACTCAGAAAATCTGTCTTTTCGTGGAGATGATGACATAATTTTGGCAGTAACTCTTGCCCAGTATGAGGGGACAATGAGTAGTTCTTGGATTTGAGGATTATGTGGGTGAAATTCAGGATTCATGGGAGTTTTGCCTTCCATTTGAGAGACAGGCTGCAGTTGATACAGAATCACAGAATCACAGAATCACAGAATGAACTAGGTTGGAAAAGACCTTTAAGATCCTCTAGTCCAGCCTGTGACCTAACACCTCCTCATCAACCAAACCATGGCGCTGAGTGCCACATCCAGGCTTTTATTAAACACCTCCAGGGACGGTGACTACACCCCTCCCTGGGCAGATGATTCCAGTGCCCAAGCACTCTTCCAGTGAAGAATTTTTCATGGGTTTGGAGTTGATAGCACATGGTCAGCAGGTCCTTTTTAACAGAGAAATCACAATATAAGAATAGCCAAGGCAGGCAAACTGGCACTTCCAGCACTGTCGCTGGAGTGACACTGGTTTGTAACATTGAGGGATCCAGTGTGGTGATGCCATGATGATTTTTTTTTACTTTTTATATACCTTTTATGTATTCTCAATAGCCTTAACATGCATATTTGTAATTTCTTAAACTTAATATCTTAACATAGTCTGGTAAGAAGACCAAACATCTTAAAAGCCTTACAGCTGGGGACTGGAAAGCCTTATGCTACCTTGAGATACCAAGGCCCCCTCTAAAACATATCTTGTAAACTAAAGCTAGGCACATCTGGGGGGGAATACTTGAGAATAGAGAGATGTCATGCCATTCATTTAAGCCTCTCATTGAGGCATCTTTGTTAGATATGCTAATTTGCAAGGTCTATAAATTTATATACGCAATCTACCGTGTGTGTGCATTTCAGCATACTCCACCTTGATGAATTGTTGTACTGATGTCTTGGGGTGGCTGCCTAGAACAGGGGCTAGACAAGATTAATAGGATAAAGTGGGGATTTATTAAAGGCCTACAATGGATACACCTTGGGCAGTCAGAGCCTCCCAGAGGCTACACCCAAGGTGGACGATGGTCACCAGACAATTATAAGTTTGGTCTGTTTACATATCAGGGGTTAATGCTCCAATTACAGCTTCAGGTAATGAAGTAATTTNTTTTTACTTTTTATATACCTTTTATGTATTCTCAATAGCCTTAACATGCATATTTGTAATTTCTTAAACTTAATATCTTAACATAGTCTGGTAAGAAGACCAAACATCTTAAAAGCCTTACAGCTGGGGACTGGAAAGCCTTATGCTACCTTGAGATACCAAGGCCCCCTCTAAAACATATCTTGTAAACTAAAGCTAGGCACATCTGGGGGGGAATACTTGAGAATAGAGAGATGTCATGCCATTCATTTAAGCCTCTCATTGAGGCATCTTTGTTAGATATGCTAATTTGCAAGGTCTATAAATTTATATACGCAATCTACCGTGTGTGTGCATTTCAGCATACTCCACCTTGATGAATTGTTGTACTGATGTCTTGGGGTGGCTGCCTAGAACAGGGGCTAGACAAGATTAATAGGATAAAGTGGGGATTTATTAAAGGCCTACAATGGATACACCTTGGGCAGTCAGAGCCTCCCAGAGGCTACACCCAAGGTGGACGATGGTCACCAGACAATTATAAGTTTGGTCTGTTTACATATCAGGGGTTAATGCTCCAATTACAGCTTCAGGTAATGAAGTAATTTACCCCAGGTTTGCTCCCCCCAATTCACTTTTGTTTATACTTGTCAGTGCCTGAGGCTGTGAGGTGTCCTTCAGTTCCAGGCCCAGGGGAATTGTTTTGTCTGAATAACACAGAACCGTAGCCGACAGGCTATGAAGCTTTAGACTTAGTCCCTGAAGCAGCACAGGATTTGGAAAATAGAAAAGGTAAAATCCTAAGGCATCAGCACCATAAAGATACTTATCAAATATCGAAGTAAAAACCCTTTTTTCTCTTAACCATGTATGGTTTTGACCAAGCCTTGCTTTGCCCTTTTTCCCGATTTTTCCCGGCTCTTTTCTTTCCCTGCCGGGCGGGGACGTCACCCGCAGGTGGCAGCAGAGCCTCGAGCAGCGCAGGAAACTTCGGGTCTGCGCGAAGTCTCCGACATTTTTAATGCCACACCAATGCCCATGGGGTATTTCAGCTATTCCTCCACTGAGTTTTCCCACTCAGGCAAACATTCATTTATTTGACAAAAATGAAATCTCACCTGGGCAAGTGTTCACTGCAGCCAGGTTAGATTCAGTAAGTAGTTCTAGGGAAAGAAACAAACAAAACAAAAACAAAAACAAAAAATCACAAATAAACAAACAAAACCAAAAAATTGCCAAAAAACTAAGAGAATAGGTAGAAAATAGTATTTTGTTTCAGCATTTTCAAACAGTTTAATATTTTTCATTACAAACCATTGTACCAAGGTAAAATTTCTCAGCTAAATACTAGCTGAGAAATCAATACCTTTAAAAATCATTGTTCTTTTATATGAAGTTAAGTACTTGGAAGGTTTTGGTTTGGAAAAGCAAGTAAGAAAATTTGGATTGACCAAAATATTTCATTTTGGTTGAGGTTTGGTAGACAAATGAAACAAATCTTTTGAGACCTTCTGCCTTTTGAGTCCTGTTACAGATTCTTTCACTACCAATTTCATCTCACTGTATTTGAATAATGTACCCTTTAAATAATTCTGGATTTTTGCAGTTAATGGTTAATATTTATTAAATATGTATAACATGGAATTCCTTATTATAGAATATGAGAATTAAAAGACCATCAGCCTCATTCACTGCTAGAAAAATTGGACACGACTTCACTGAGATTGGGACACTCTCTGACATTTGCATTCTGGTGAATTTCTACAGGATTTCCATTTAGTTATTGGCTTGCTAGAAGAGGATTTTCATCTTACCCAATGTATAAAACACATGCATGAACAGCCCTTGCCTACTGTATACTGGCTGTGCAATAAGGTGGCATGAGCTCTCTGCTACTCTTTGGGCTGAATTTGCTCAGGCAAAATGTTCTCCAGTTTCAAGCAGGACTTCAAATCATGGCTGAGAAGTCGTCTTGCCCAAAAGACCTGCAGAATGAGAAAATATTTTGGTAAGGAAATGCATACAGTTCCCTTTAAAGTCGCCTTTATCTGGTTTCTCTACTTCAGGTAAGAAAGGTATTAAATGTACAAGGAAAATAATGGCTTGTTCTTAGTGATGTCAATCAAATTGTGGTATAGACATCTTCATCAGGCTTTTGTATCTGTGTAAAAGAAGTCAAAAACCTTAATGAGACTAACCGTGATATTTCATGATGTCTCTTTATTTTCTGCCTGAAAGGGCATCCAGCACAGTGTAGCTCACTGAGTGTGGTTCCACAGGCTGGGGTTTTGAGGCACTGCCCAGGGAATGCCATCACGCACCATATCGGCAAAAGGCTGGGTTTAGGATGAGCTGTGACATTTCAGGGTGTGAACAGATGGGTGTCCCTCAGCTTTCCTGTGGGAGGAGTCTCAGGTGGGTCTGTGCCTTCACAGGTGGTGGACATCATGAGAATGAACGTGGACAAGGTGCTGGAAAGGGACCAGAAGCTGTCAGAGCTTGACAACCGGGCAGATGCATTGCAAGCAGGTGCCTCACAGTTTGAGACCAGTGCAGCCAAACTGAAGAGGAAATACTGGTGGAAAAATTGCAAGGTAAGGTATATAAATTCTTGTTGGGAATCGCTTCATGGCAGGAATTGCTTTCACTTGCATTTAGTGGGACTTTGCCTGCAGAATGGCTCCTCTGAGTCATCTCTTCTCGTCAAGGTGAGAAAGAGGTGCCTTGACCTTGGGGCTCAAGAAGTCAAGCAACTTTGATCTTTACCAGAACCCATAATTTATATTATGGGTTATATATAGTATATAAAATGTAGATGTAACTTTTGATACTTCCCCAGTGCCTTCAAATAGAGGTGGGAAAGAATTCCATGTCAATTCTCTATGTGAACCACAAAACCTGATCAGGTGCAGTGAATTCTAGCAGTGGGAGAAAAGAAGCTTTTTCCTTGTGGGGATCATTGACTTGATTTTTCTCCAGGATGGTAAACCATAAAAAATACCCAAAACTGGATTCTACAAACTTCTGTGAGAAGGGAGGAAACTAGTGTCTTATAAAGAGGGGCTGATTAGGATAGAGCAGGACTTTGATTAACCAGCTGCCTTCTCTGCTGTCTACAAAGTCTAATCCTTTCCCAAGAGCAGAGGAAACCTCACTCTCCTTTGCTTTTTCAGACCTTCTCCAGTATTTGTGGATTTTGGACCCAGAAACTTCATCTCCTCTTACTCTCCTAAGACTCACTTATTTGCTTCTTCCTACTCATGCACCACCACCATGAACACTGTGCCAAAAGTTCAGCTTCATTTCCATTTCTCAATACCAACTTTCCTGCTGGCTACTTATGTCCACCCAAACAAAACCAGCTGTTCCCAAGGGAGAATCTCACATGTATCCCTTGCTAGCCTGTTGTCTTCTTTGTCTTCTCAATCCACAGTGCTATGAAATGTAAAGCAAGACAAAATATTCTAGGTAAACTACATGTAAAAATACTCCAGAAATAAAAGGATCTAGGTTAGAAATTCAACTGAGCAGGTCCTCTGGGCCTCTTTTAGCTGTTGCCCAACTGAAGTGCCTAGAAGTGCAGGAAGCAGGGCTTTTGGGAGCTACAAGCACCGATTTTGAGTTAGGTTCACCCATGTGACTGCAGTCACCACAGTGATCTGCACCACACTAGATCCTCAAACCTACCCTCATTCTCCTTTCCTCATTGTCCCTTCCTGCTTTCTCCTGACAAAAAAAACCTCCCTGTCCTTCCTCTGGCTCCCAAATTCTGGAAAGAGAGGGAAGAAATTAAAAAAAAATCTCCTGCAAGCCAATGGCTGGCTCTGTCCTCGTGTTAGGAGGAATGAAGGCCTTGATTTGACATGCCCACATTTGTTTTTCAGTCTTTCTGCTCACTGGGGTAATAATGGCAACTGGGCTGCAGAATCCCTGGAGGGCTCGTTAGCTTTCAGTGAGCCTCAGGTGGGGCCTCTGAGCCAGCTCAGAGCTGGTGTGGGCTGTGCACAGCTGCCTCTGCTCCACTTGCTCCTGGGGGAGCCGCCTCCTGCTTTGCAGTGAGCTTTTTCAGGAGAACGTGCTGGAAACCCTGCTGGAAACTGTTCTGCCTGGCATGGGCTTCCTATCTCAACAGCATCAGCACGCAGAGCAGCACAAACACTGTTGGGCTTCAGACATCCCCAGCTGCCTCTCCACTGACTCCAGGAACCTGGGGAAAAGGGATGAGGTGACTCTGGTGTAAGTTGGTACGTGGCCACGCGTGAGCCCAGCCACTGGAGTTGTTTTATTTTGGAAATTGAGTTTATCGCTGGGAATGGTTGAGGATGGTCACTGCATCTTTAGCTGACGGGCAAGAACTGGCCTGCTTTGACAAGAGGCTATGTCCATTGTTGATTTTAAAATCAACGTTAAATCTGGGGCCTTAACAAGTCTGTTGCAGTAAGTGTTTACACGAGTTAAAAGTATGAGGAATAAGTCACTTAAGTAAAAGCAAAAAAAATTGAGGGGTTAATGTCTTTCATGTGAAAACCTGACTTTCTGTTTTTCTTTCTTATAACTTTCTTTTCATAGATGATGATCATCCTTGGTGTAGTATGCGCAGTCATTCTCATTATAATTATAAGTGAGTAATTCATTTTCTCTTTTATTTATGATCTCAATAGCTTGTGACTTAAGAATGGCTGATACATTAAAAACCAAAGCAATGAAAACGTGGATATAAAATATTTAAACTGATTAATTAGTGAAATTTCCCTTCTCGTGTTCTGCTTTATAGTGAGAATTACTGCAAACTCCCTGGACACATATTGGCAGAATTTGTTGACATTTAATGTTTTTTACATTAGCATGTTACATAACTTTCCCTAGGATTAAAAGCTCTCCCTTTTTATGTTTTAAATAATTTTTTATGCATTCTCAGAGATCTTCTTTTCATTATGACGAGTGCCACAGTCCTGGTGTTTTCTACTAAGAACAGTAATTCTTGAAATACCTCATGCCTATAAAAAGAGGGTGAAGGCACACAGGCAAACAGGCATCTGATGAATTTTTTAAAAGCGTGTAGGTGCCCGGTTTCCACCATATCAGCTAGAATTTGAGATGTCAGCATTTCTGAAGATCCCTTTGCACCTCAAATGCCCCAATGTTGTTAAAAGACGGCCCAAAGTCTCACTGATTTCTTTTCTCAGAACATCATCTCATTCCACGCAGTCGTTGTAGGGAAGCTAGCTATGAATGAACAATAGGAGTCGTGCTGGTTGGGACTCAGGGACCTTGTAATGACAGGAACTGAACGTTTCATTTATATAACCCTGTGTTAGCAACAGCTGTTAGGTGACATAACTGTAATATGGCATTAACTCCTGAAAGGGAGATTTCTTCAGATCACAATGCAGGTAGTAACCCAGAAGAGATTCACCAGAAGGCCAGACTGTGGATGTGAGTTAATTCCCAGCTCTCAAGTTACATGCCTGGTATTCAGCATGTTTCCATTTTCCTCTGTTGTTCCTGTAAAGAAGGCTTACAGGATCACCTGTAAACATGACTAAATGGAATGAGATACATGTGACAGTTTATTAGCCTCATGAATGCTGGCACCAGAGTGACCCAGAATAATTCCAGGGTTTCATAACACTGATGCAGCAAGAATGGGAAATGGTTAGATATTAACTAGCTATATTAACTGGGTACTCAAGAGGAAGACCAGCCCTTGTTCTGCTGTCTAGTGCGGCAACCAGACAAAAGAAGATTTGCAGCCACTGAACTAATTGCTGGGTATATATTCCTCATTGAGCATTATGTGAATCTTAACAAGAAAGTACAAAGTGGGCAAGATAGCTTACAACTCCTCCACAGAAATTTAGGCTGAAACATGTGTAAGTAAGAACATTGTTTCAGTCCTGGTTTAAAATGTTGAATATCTGTCCTGGTAAGTTTAAGGAAAAAAAAAAAACAACCAAGAAAACACCCCAAAAAACCCCACAAAAACAAACAAACAAACAAAAAACCCGACAAACCCAAATCAAAACAAACAAACAAAACAAAAACACAACAACAACCAAAAACCAAAACAAACCTGTGCAAGTTTGACATGGGCTAGGTTGAGTTTAGGGTATTTAATCACAAACTTAAGTGTCACGTTGTTCAACCCATGCTGTGGCTCACCATAGTGAGATCTAGTACCAAGTCAGTGAGATTTGAGTGTACCTGTTATTCAAATTATTTTTCCAGTCTATTTGATTTTTCTGTGATAAGTGCCTAAAGGCTGCAGCTTCAGGAAGGACCTTGTGTATTTAACTCAATGCTGTATTTATTTACAGTAGCTCTCAAAGATATGTTTAAACCCTACAGACATCAAGCATGCAAGTGCTGTTAGACAAGGCCTGAATGACTTTTCCAGTCTGTGACTGGAGTGGGTACAAGATCATCCCCTGCACAAGGGGTGGCTGTAGGTGCAGGCAAACTGAGCCATTCCTCACAGCAACAAGCTGCCATGGGTGCTGGAACTGCCCAAGCTGCCTGCTGGAGTAAGCAATACAACACATGGCTTTGCAGGTGCTGCTGGGCCTGGGGACATCAGCTGGCATCCCTGTCAGTCCTTGCCCTTTCTACCTCTTGAGCCACAGTCTCCCCTGCTTTCTACTCCAGTTTTCCCTCCAAAGACACAGGAGGAGCATCCCCAAGTCTGCTAGACAGGAACACTGTGTGCCTGACATGCTCCTTCAGCTGAGGTGTGCTAAAGATATTTGCAATCCTCTGACACCACACGCTTCTGTCGATAAAGCGCAACTGTAACTCTGTAATAACTCTTGTTTTTTGTCTTTTTTTTTAATCTTTCTTTCCTTCTGCTTCATTTCCCAGTTTATTTCTCCACTTGAAAAAGCAAAGAGGGAAGACTTGGCACAACTTTGTTCATATCAACCGACGATATCAGTGTTCCTTTGTTGAACTCCGCTTTTTAATTCCCGGCGTCTTGGGATTTTTGCTTGTAATAACCCATAAGCATTCAGTGTGGTGTATTTTGGAATTCTGTTGTTTCCACAAGAAACTGTACCAGCTAAATACTGCCAAGTAGTTCCATACACTGTCTAATCACTGTGTCTTAAAATGTGTATGCACTGACCTTCAGAAACTGTAGTACATGAAAAGCATCCTAAAACATCTCAGAATCAGAGAATGCAGCTCTGGGGAAGCTCCTGTTTAAAGGGACACTGTCAGGTGGATTGGACCCAAATCTAAGGTTGTAGCAAACATTAGGACCAAAATTCTCAATCTGAGCTCCTAAAGTTGGATGGCCAAATCCATTGTCAGATATATCTGTTACTCCCGTTGAAGAGATCATATTTCAATTTAGCCAACTAGACTTTTTTGAGATTAGATGTAGAATCCAAGTCTAAAAACACTGTCTGCAGAAAATAAATGAGTGGTTTATCATCTTTTATGGATTTAATTGTTTCCTTATGGAAAGCACCTCATGGTGTTCTGAACAACCAAGATGGCCTTAAAACGAAAGCCAGAAAGAAAAAAAAAAACTGTATTATACCCAAAAAGCATTAGCTAACACAGTCCTGAAAAAGCCAAGTGAAATGCAGAAGTGGTAATACAAGCATCACAGATTACTCAGGTACAGTCTCCTGCTGAAGACTCAAGGCACCATTTGTCAGGTTTCATGGAACATCTCTTGAATGCCAACCCCCAATAATCAGGCCCTGACTGAAAGCCTGTGAGCAGTGTTGGTGATGTCTGTGGCTGCCCAGCTCTGGTGGAGGAAGCTGCCTCTGCAGCAGTTTGCAGAAATGGTCCCCACAGCCAGGATCGTTCAAAAATCAGGAGGAAGGTAAGGGGGAACAGTGGGGAGAGGCTGAGACAGGGAAGGGTGCCTAGCATAGCTTTCCTGGAGAAGAGGAAGGAACAGAAACACTGTTCAAAGTGGTGATTTTAATAGGCTTTAAAATAAATATATTTTAATTTGTGCATGTGGATAGTTCATAAACTATAGTGTCATCTTTGTGAAGTGCTCAGCTGAGCTACCTATTATACTAATTAATTGAAACTAACATTTGATGTAACTAAAAGAAATTATATATTGTGGCTTGAGAGAAAGTTCTTGTATGCTCTCGTGAATTTCTTGTTTCTTTCTTTTTGAAACAGTGAATAGTTTAATCATCCTTAACCAAACTAAAAATGAATTAATCAAATTTTGAGGTAGGAAATTCAGAAAAGGGTCTTTTTAGGATAACTCCTTCAGAATTTCCAAAAAGAATTCAAAGAATTGAAAAAATAATTATTTGATGGGTTGGGATCTTTTGTCTGCAATTTAATTAGGGAATAGAGACAGTGATAATAGTAGTGTAAATATTCCCATTGTGGAGTATCTCTCTTGACATAGTTTTAGATTTTAAAAAATGGAGAGCCTGACCAGTTTGTTGCTGTGATTCTACATATAAATTGTGCTGAAGTAGAATTTTGCAGAGAGAATAAGTAAGGATTAATTGAAAGGTTCCAGTTGCATTTTCCCCTAAATATTTATCACTTTATAATCACGTGTACTGTTTCATATCATTAAGTCATAAGTGGTCCCAGTCTTAATGAAGCTGAATATTCAGAGTTACTAATGTACTACTGTCCCTGGTATGCCCTGATCACTTCAGTCCTTCAGCTGGGTGAGAACACAAACAATTTTGAAATCCCCATGGGCTGGACAAAAATCGTAGCGGTGATGAAAGGCCTGACTCCGTGAGGTGATACAGCTGAGGGCTGTGTATAAATGAGCTTTCACTGGTAGAAGAATGAGCCATCCAACTTCAGGAGCCTTTTAAAACTGCTGAGATAACTGGATAGCTGATATGAAGGAGTCATCTGCTAAGAGTGAGACCCTGCCACCCACACCCGTGTTGAGCGTGTTGTCCTCACAGGGCTTCTCTACTGAACAGACTCATGAGATGAAGACAGCTTTTGCTGCAGGTGATGCAATCAGGAAGGTGAAATGCTGATACTGGCCTTAATGCAGATGTTCCTTCTCCTCTGGGAGGCTGAACTGATACTCAGTTGATAGGACTGCAAATACACATTAAAGAGTTTGAATCCTCTAGCTACAAACACACAAAGCTCCCAAATGAAACTGCAGTGGGAGTGCTACAAGGGTGCAAAGCGCACATCCTCCCAGCTAATGTAGTTCAAGCAATTCACTTAATAATCAAAGTGGGACCTTTAGGTGAGAGTGAAGAATAAACATTTCTCTTTGTGGAATGTGGACCCATTCTCTCGCAAAACTGTAACTAATGGGGATGACTGCTAAATATAAGTGAGAATTTTCAAGGAAGAGTTAAGAAACCTGCCTTCCAGTGGGTTTTAGAATGTTTGTGGAGAGACTCTTTCCTCCTGTGTGGTAATGAAAGACAGTAAATTAATGCGTTTAACTTTTCAAAGTTGTTTGCCCATGGTGTGCTCGTGAATGCTCAATGTTTGCTGCTCCTTGTGCTCTGGTGGTTGGTCGTAATTGGTGAGATAAGCCATGTAACCTTTCTAATTCAGCCCAGGAAGCATGGACCAGCGTGTCTTTCCCTGATGCACAGACCCGGAGCTCAGCTGCTCTTGCAGAGGGTTAAACCTTCAGCAAGGAGAATACGGTAATACAGGGCTGTTCAGGGTCATAGATTGTGCAACAGCATCACGTATGTGCAGGCTGGTGCAGAGCACAATCTATATAAACACAGTTGGAGATCTTATTTGTGTTGAAGCCAGGATTTATTGCTTTCCACTCGCTGCTTCTATATTTGAAATGTCCATGCAGTTACAACTGTCTGCCTGTAAATTTTCCACGAAAAATTAAGTCATTCTTGTTCAGTCACCACCGACGAAAATTTCACCTCCTGCTCTGCACCACTGACTACTGCCTTGGCTCTTCCCTTGAGCTGGTAAAGCATCACAAAAGGGCTTCCTTTCAGTGAGTCCCTGGCAGACTCTCATTGCTTTCTGACTGCTGCCTTGGGGACCAAACTGAAGCCTCTTCTGGCTGGAAGCAATGCTTTTGATAGCTTTATCCAGAATTAGACATTGTTTGAGACCTGCATATTCCATCCTTGCAAGAAGCTTCTCCTCTGCTTTCTGGAGCACAGCTGTACATCCCAGAGGCTGTACAGCAGGAGATGCCCTTCACACACCACACAGCTGAAAGGAGGGGGTTAACAGCTGGTCAGCTGCTGCTTGGCTTCTCAGTGATCTTGTCAGTGATCCCACACCAGCTTCTGAGCATGAACAAGTGTTGCTTGCACCCACTGTTAACAGGCTACTGAGGTCCTGCTTGGGCCTTACACTTGCTCTCAAATTTAGCTCACTTGCAGTAACGCAGATGTGGTTTTAAACCCCAAAACAGTGTTGCACAGAACTTGGCAGAAAAACTTAGTGTGGAAGCTCTAATGAGGTACTTGACCTGATTTTCACTTGACAGCATTACATAACAGCACAGTCAATCCAACAGAGCCAAACCTAATCCAATACTATTAGAAGGAGGATGGGAGAATCTGATAAAGATTCTGAATGTA
>VYZR01027194.1:36546-50614 GCA_013400675.1 Oxylabes madagascariensis
TGCAACCCTCCTTTTTTCAAAGAACTTCCACTGACATCAAGAAATTTTCTTTCCTTCTTGTTGCCATTGTTCTCAGGCAGATGTGATCATGCTGAGGACATCAGTGCATCCTCTCCTCTGTGTGAGTGCGTGTGAGTGTGTGTGAGTGTGTGTGTGTGTGTGTGTGTGAAGCCTGCTTCTCTGACACTGAAACTGGAATAGGCATAGAATCAGTTTCACGACATCTGCTGAAGTCTTGCTCTGTATCGCCTGAGGTCAGTGACAAAATCTTGAGTGGCTATTAAGTTACTAGACTGGCACCAAAGAAAAAAGAGGGTTTACTGAGATTACTCTTTCTCCTCACAAGTATCCTTGGCAATGCCACATCTGTTTCAAATGCTGATGGAATGGCAGTGCAAAATAAAAACCTTTCTTCTACCTCTTTCCTTGTAATTCTTCAAGCTTTACTTCCTGTAAAGGGAATAATCAGAAATAAGTTTTCAGTTGCCCTTTTAAAAGCCCAAACTCCAGACCAAATCTCTAATTGCATTCTTTTAAAGGCCACACAGTGGTGTTAAGCTCTGTAGTAAGACACTCAGAAAGGACCTGAAAGTCTGTGCTGAGAACAGCATCTCTCACCTCATAGACTCAGCTGCACTGAGCAAGGAGCTGTGATTTGTGCCTCTACAGAAAACAATCCATTTGCACCTTATTGGGATGATCTGGAGAGGAAAAAATAATGTTGTGGAGACCAGGACATTTCTTAAAGTGCTTTACCTGGAGGTCAGTGGAATTTCATTTATAAATGATAAAATGCATGTATTTTGATGCTGAAATTGTGATGACTTACAAAGTTTGATATTACTGTACTTTTCTGTGAACAGTGATTTTTTGAAGTGGTGAACATATTTTGCAAGAATATTGTACACATTTGTAACATGTATGTTTGTGCCAATAAATCTTGTTTTAAGAAGTTCGCGTTTGCATCATTCTGTTCCCCATACACAGGGTTTTAAGGATAGTTAAGCAGCTTCAGCTTTCATTCCCTCTCTGTGTTAAGTACTAGAGACTTCTAGAAATGAAGATTTTCTAATTCACATTGAGTTTTTACATGTTCAGTGTAATAGAAAAGAAAAAAAAAAGGAGTTCTGTTGTATAAACAGTAATGAACCCTGTGCAAAAATATACAGACATTAACAAATGGTGAATAGGAGCAGACAAAGCAAGGCAGGAAAGATGAAGTTACTATATCTACACAAGAAAATAAAGTAGGAGAGGGCCTATTCTCTCTCCCTTCAGGCCAGTGATGGTATGTTTTGTGTCCACATGGCTAAGCATTCCCCCATGGTGACTGGAGAAGGGGGAACTCTTCTGTCCAAGATGCCTGCTGGGGCAGTCCCTGCTTCATGCTGTGCTCTGAACTGAGCATTGACATTGTCTGGGGGAAATCAAGTCAGCATGGGCCAAAGCCATGTGAAAGAGTGTGTTAACAATTAAACAGTGTAGACAATTGTGAGCCAGTACTTGAGTCCTTGCCCTGGNCCTGACAGTTTTAAAATTAAAAAAAAAAATGTCTTACATGACTAAAGATGGTCAAAACTGCAGTGTGAGAAGAAAAGTTCATAAACTGTTGGAGTTCCAAATGAAAGAGAGCAAGGCAGTGGTAACTACTGTAGAGCCAGCTACAAAAAGGCAGCTTTTTTTGCTTTCCCAGGAGTTTCTAATCTAGAGGAACATAACCTTGTAACACCTCCTGTGGTTGGGCAGCTATCATCAAAAGCCCTTACCATGCCATGGTAACCATAACCAGTATANACACACGTGGTAAAATATTACTCACATTAGGTTTTATCAGCATCACTGAAAGATTAGAAATTAGCACCTCCTACTCAAGAGCGGGACTTAAAAACATGATTTGTCTGTTGCAAAAATACATTCTGAGGGGGAAGCACCAACTGTGTAGAGTTAAGGTTTTATTTGACAACTCCTATTCTTTTTTCCTTCCCCTTTCCAAAGGAATTGCTTATNGACACTGAGTTATTACCCTTTAAAGGCAGTTTTTAGAATGATTCTGCAGAAGTAACACCCTTGTCTTCTTCCTTATCATCTGAACAGTGTAATTGGAATTTAACAGCTGTTGGCTGACTGCTTTACAAAGGCAAGCAAAGCCTNGTTGTATAAACAGTAATGAACCCTGTGCAAAAATATACAGACATTAACAAATGGTGAATAGGAGCAGATGAGAAAATGTATTTAGTGCGTTTGACCGTATTCTTAATTTTCTTAATGATAACATGGGTTTTCCTTTTAATAGGGGATGGCGAACTCAGGGAACTCAATGCTATGAGATGCTGATAGTTCATCAATTTGCTGTAAGTTGGACAGATTTCAGATGAAGAAAGAAGGATTTTCAGCTAGGGGAATGCAGACTGTCTCGAAGGGTCCTCTCCTGCCTTAACTTGAAGCAGCTGGTGCTGGCCACTNAACAGCTGTTGGCTGACTGCTTTACAAAGGCAAGCAAAGCCTGGTGTTTCTACATCCTGTTGGCCATAACTCAGATTTACTCTGTAGAATGTAGTTAGTGGGTTTGATAATTTGGCTTCTAGTACTTACCTAATTTGAAAAACACAGTTCACTTTTGTTAAAATTTTAGAAGTTTAATAATAAAAAATAAGACAATAAGAGACATTAAAAAAAAAAAAACAAGGAAAATTAGAGACGTCTGGGTGCCTGGCATTTCCATTCCAAGCACAGTTTGCAAATGAAGGATCTTCCCCTTAAAAACAATAGGTTATTGCATATTCATAAATTTCATACATGATTCAAACATTCCTTTCTACTTTAGGTATTTCTGCCTAATTTCAGCTTTTCTCCTCCATCATTCCATCTTGCAAATAAATCTTATTGTGGCTCCACAAGGTCACAAATCCCTTGATAATGGAGGCAATAAATTCTTCCTTTTGGAGTCTTTGGTGTCCTTGCTGTTATCTCTATCCAGATAGGATGATGTGAAGAATTTCTGAATTGTCTTTCCCATTTTTTGAGCTAGTTACAAAAAGCATCTAACATCACTTAGTTTCTATTTTAATATTATGCTATGGCCTAAAAATTATATTTATCACACTATTAAAAGAGACTGTATTAATACAGCATTACTTTCTAACATAACACATATAGTATTCATTTCAATATTTGCAAAAAGCCAATCATATAATATGTATTTATAACACCTAATGACTGGCAGGTTGTTCTTGCTAGAAAATGTANGCTGGTGCTGGCCACTTGTGTGATGGATTAATGAGGCATGGTAACTGTTGCCATAGTTATTCCTAATGAGCAATTAAGCCCTTAAGGGACAAGGGTTGGAAGCTGATTTTCTCCCCTTCCTAGCACCTACACCTAAATTTTAAATTGCGTAAGCATCACAGTAACTCTCATCTCCAAACCTTCAATGCATTGGAGGCATTATTTAACAACTGCTCTAATTTTGTTGCAAATGATCTCAGAACACATAAAAGGCACATTATTGTCTCTCCGCACCCCAAACCCAGGTAATGTCAAGATGCCTTTTTAAAAGAAGGTTCTTTATTAGCAAAACTATAGATTTGTCCTTGGTAGCTCAGTGCACCCGGAAATCAATTGGGGACACTTTTGAGTCTAAAAAGAAGACAAAGCAATCACTGATTTCATACATTGCACATTCTGGTCTATGTGAAACAGCAAATAAGGATGATGTGAGAAAGTTAATTATGTTGACTGGTGCATGTGAACGTAATGTTAAAGAACACAGGAAACTGATCAAAGCCAAAGTGAGGCTTATTAAGGGAGCACAATGGGCTGATGCTCCACTCGCACTCTTACAGCAAGGTTGTGTAATTAGCTCAGTTTTATTGAAAAAAATCCCAATTTTTGACTTTTGAGCTTACATAGAATTCTAGCAAATTATAAAACCAAGCAAAAATGAAGTTATGTTTAAAATAATGGAGATATTTAGATGGATATGGAAGAATCAGTAAGATTATATGAAAAATCTATCATTCTGGTCAGATAGATCTGCATAATTCATGGCAGTTCCGGGAGCAGAAAGAAGAACTGCTTCCTAGGGATTATTAAATTGGGGTGAGGAGCTCTTGGGACATGCACATGCTTTGGAAAGTCAATACCAGACAGTTCAAAGACAAAACAATCCTTGAAGTGACTGCCTGTACACTTTGCTTTGTAAACTGAAGTACCTGAAGGTAAGTGAATGATTAAGTGCTTGTAAGTGTTCCTGACAGTTTTAAAATTAAAAAAAAAAAATGTCTTACATGACTAAAGATGGTCAAAACTGCAGTGTGAGAAGAAAAGTTCATAAACTGTTGGAGTTCCAAATGAAAGAGAGCAAGGCAGTGGTAACTACTGTAGAGCCAGCTACAAAAAGGCAGCTTTTTTTGCTTTCCCAGGAGTTTCTAATCTAGAGGAACATAACCTTGTAACACCTCCTGTGGTTGGGCAGCTATCATCAAAAGCCCTTACCATGCCATGGTAACCATAACCAGTATATTTTAATAGGGGAATTTCCTGACACTGAGTTATTACCCTTTAAAGGNAGAGTTACTTTCATTTTGGTGATCAGTTTTGCTGTTCCATAGGAGGAGTCTTTGGTGTCCTTGCTGTTATCTCTATCCAGATAGGATGATGTGAAGAATTTCTGAATTGTCTTTCCCATTTTTTGAGCTAGTTACAAAAAGCATCTAACATCACTTAGTTTCTATTTTAATATTATGCTATGGCCTAAAAATTATATTTATCACACTATTAAAAGAGACTGTATTAATACAGCATAACTTTCTAACATAACACATATAGTATTCATTTCAATATTTGCAAAAAGCCAATCATATAATATGTATTTATAACACCTAATGACTGGCAGGTTGTTCTTGCTAGAAAATGTACAATACAACCTCAAGCTATTTACACCTTGCCTGGCTCAGCCTAGAAAACACCTGCTCCACAGTCCAGTGATAGCAGGAGCTGAAAAGGCTCCCCAGTACCATCCAGGGCATGATCCTGTGATACAATCTGTAGCAATCCATAGACAGTGCACTGAAAGAGCTGCCTAGATAAGGGGTGTTACCCAGCACCACACAGCCCCGCACCGATCAGGTTTTGTTAAACTTCCTTTCTAATGATCCAAGAAAGGTACAGAAGAGAGAAAAGCAAAAATTCTCACTAGCCTGAGTCAAATGACCAGGGAGACAAGGAGGAATTCCTTTTCTCAGATCAGACTGTCCAGTGAGTCAGTTCAGTTTTGAACATGTTGCAGAAAGGAAGCATCTGAAATTGTCATGCCCCAATTGGGGTTAATAGTGATTGAGGATCTGGGAATGTAAACCAGTAATTACAATGCACACATTGCCCTGGCAAAGAATACATTAATCTCCTTTTAATGTCTCACTCTGAAGACACCTACAAGTTTCAGTGACAAAGTTCAATCATTTTATCACCAGGAACTGTCTGGATTAGTTTTGCCATCCTTTTACCTGCTTATCAGTCATCATTTCATAACCACACACCCTCTTGGCCTGCTTCAGCCCTCTAGAAAGCTCGATCTGAGCTCTATTTCTGAGCTGGCTCAAAACCTCTTTTTAGTGTTCTGCTTACTGTCTGGGGAGAATGAATAGTTCTTAGTCTTTTGTTTGCTGTTTTACTTCAGTTCGACTGCCCATGTCCTTAGGCATCCTGACAGTCCATCCATACACACTTGCCAGTTCCATCTCTGCTGATCATTGCAGTTCTAAATTCTCTGCTCCGAGTACAGATTTGCCAAATGCTGCACGTGGTGGCACAAATATTTTGGTGTTTATTGAAGAAACCCGAAATATCTTACTACCATACTAGAATTTCTCACAACTGCCTTTACCCTCCAACCCCCATGCAGTCATCCTAATCATCCTGTTACAACCTGCTGGGTTTTTTAATCTCTTTTTCTTACCTCTATAGTTTAAGACCAACAAAATTATCATTGTTGAATCAATAGTAAGCAATATCCTCAACAATGAATTTGATCCAAATTCTCCTGCCTCTATCACCAAAACAAATCCTATTGATACATCCAGTGCCCAGCCAGATGGCAGCCAGGTGACCTGAGATACTGCCTATCAATCACCTAACAGTTTCATTTCAGTCTTTTGTTTTACTCAAAAGTCTCACAGTTTGTGTGCGACTTTTTCTCCCCCCCAGAGGTTTTTTATACCAAAAGTAAATCTTGCCTACTGCACTCACCAGCAGAGGCATTTCTTGACTACTCAGACATCTCTGTTCTCTTTGAATGCCTTTTGAAAATACTATTATTTTGGGATGCCTATGGTTGGCAGCTAGATGGAAAAAAAAGCAGTCTTTGTTAAGGAGAAGGCATCTTTGGATAGTATCTTTGGAAGTATCTTCAGGGCCTCTCTTTAACAGAGATAAAGAGCCAGCCCACATCTCCAGCAGCTGAGCCTAGAATTTGAAACTGCATGGAGTGAGAAAGCCAAGCTTGTTTGCTGTGCCCATTATATACCTCCCTTGCCCATATGTAGATTTATCAGCCCTCATGTAGGATATTGAAGTGTCTTCTAATGCCATTAAGACAAAGTATCCCTGTGTCTGGACTTGATTAAAAATGGCCTTTGAATAGATCATTAATACACAGTTAAGTGCAGTCTGAACACTTCTTCAGCCTTGTACAACACATCATGGTGTGAGCCTGGAAAAGAGAGGCAGCAAAAAACACGTAATCATTTATTATGTCTTTAGCATACAACCTGTCTGCTCCTATTTCGCCCAGACATGAGGGACAAGTCAAAATTCAATCCACTCAAACTAGCAGCTTCTTCTCCTGATGGTTTTCTCTTTGCAGCCCACAGCACAGTCTCTGGGAGGTTTCTGTAGAGATTTGCAGAACCATCACTGCACCTTAAAATACCCTGACAAGGTTGGGCACATCACTATATCTGCAATATCAGAAAGCAGGTTGTCTTTTAAACTTTCTTTTCCCATAGATAAATAAGTAAATATTTAAAAAGAAATGTTGTCTTGGTTTTAAAACCACCTTAATGGAGGGGAAAACCCCAAAGAACAAAAAGCCCCATGTTTTTTGGTTTCAGCTGTCCAGCAGTGCAGCCACCTGCCTGCTGCAGCTCCCTGAAGTGACTCTGCTGGTGTCAGGAGGCATCCAGAGAGCAGAGCCACGACCACCCCACGGTGCCCAGCCTGGGAATGTCAAACAGGGGTAGTCAGTGCAGGCAGCACTGCACTGTGACAGCAGGGGCACTGTCAGTCACCGCACACTGCTCCTCTGAATTTATTTCACAAATGATGCCAGCATAGGCTAAGAGGGTCAGACTCAATCTCAAATGCAAAATGAATTTGGTCACAACTTGTCTGTATGGGATAAACTGCATTGTCCACCCCTTGGATTAGGCCATTCTGCTGTAACTGGCATTCATTTTAGTAGTTTTTCAGAACTCTTTTTCATCTCTTGTACATCAGTTTCTTTAGCTGAGGCTTTGAATTTCTCAAGTGTTTTCAAAAATAACCACATTTTTCTTTGTGGATTTGTCATTGTCTCATTCTTCCTCTCTGCTTCATCCCACCTGTTCTTTGTTTCATGGTGCTGAACGAAATATTGTTCTCCCTCTTGTCTGTAACAGCTATTACTTCTCAAGTAAGTTCATTAACTCTTTAAATTCCCCACTTTCTTTAAGGAAAAAAATAATCAGATGATTTATGTCTAGCCACAAAAGTTGCGCACTTTGCCTAAGCCATCTTTGCATTATCCTGATGCTTCCAGGGCTGCTTCCTACACATTGACATTCTCTGTTTTGGTGTTGCTCAGGTTGACTGATCATGTTGTCTTGTTTGTCATTAACAGGATCTTTCAAGTCTTGTTTAAAAACAAATGTAAAATATAAATGCACCTTGGTCTTCAAATGAAAGGCTGTGAGTTTCTTATGTGTTTTAGGCCTGTTCTGGACTCTTGCAAGCATCAGAAAACTCTTCATCAATACGGAGAAGGACCTGTTGATCCCTTCATTGGAACATCTCCAAAGTCACGAGCCAATGTGAAGCATGTTGCCTGCAGCTGTACAAAGGCTCCCTGTGTCATGTGCTGCATGGGAATTACCTCACCAGCTGAATGGAGCTACTGAACCAGTTGCAGTCTGACAGTCACAGAACAAACATGACTCATTTAAGAACATTCCCTACCTTCCTTTTTAATAGCTGGTTTCTCCAAAGTCAGTAAAGTAGAACTGAAGGGAGAACAAAGAGTTCTTCAGTGAACTCTGCACAGTGTTCGCACACACCCCTTGCTGTGCTGCAGGAGCACATTTGAAACAAGAGCTCCACAACAATTCCATCTTCTCTGGTGATGTCCCAGCTCTCACACTGTAATCACCTCCAGCAGCAGATATGGACATACCAATACTAACAACAGCAATACCATTACTAAGGAACTAATGGTTCTGTGTCCTGGACCTAAAACCAAAAAGCTTTAAAAATATTACATGTTGGTGTGCTGCAGAGACCATCATCCGTGATTACAATAATGATGGTGTTGAGATGAGACCAGGGTTCTGAAAATAAGGAGATTTGTGTCTAGTTTGACCATTAAAGCTTGGTTGTGTAGCTTCACATACAAGACTGTTCAACTTTCACACTCAGTTTCCTTAACGATGAGCTAAGAAATTAATTCCTGGTATGCTTTTGCTTTTGCTTTTCCGCCATGCAGTAAATCAATTATCACTCTGATAAAACTTTTTGACAAAGTAAACAAAAGAAATTACAATATGTCAGGGTAAACTTTGAAAATTAGAGCTTTATTTGTAAAATATTTTTGGTATTATAAAATCTTAACTCCACCAATGCCACTGACAACAAAGAAAAAAATTTTGATTATATAAGGGGAACTGAGGCTTTGTTTCAGATGAAGCTAATAAAGTATGCAAATAATAATGTAATTTTAAAATGTGGAATACACAAGTCCTCATACTAGGTCTTCTCCTGTTGCTTCACTTTGATTGTAATGGACTGATACTACAGGATTGCTGTGGCATCTCAAACTGGAAACAATGGAATGCATTCACATCAGTAGCAGTGGCTGTGCTTGGACGGGCTCAGTGCAATTTTCAAGCATATTTTGGCAATAGTCTCCCTATACAATTCATTGTACTGTAATCCAATCTGTGTCTGGGAAAAACTTCATTCAAATAAATTTGGCTTCTGTAACTGATATTTGACATTACCTCAGTGTGAATTGCAAGATTCTCCATCTCACAGTTTGAGGAGTGGTGTGAGGGCCTCATGATGCGGGAAGTGTCATGTCTCTGGTCTTGGGCATTGATTTGTATTTCTGAGGGACCTGAGTCCAAGTTCTAATGATCAAGTTTGTAGTGAGGTAATAGCTTATAGATAGGGACATAATGTGCTTTAATTGCATTTTAGAACTTGAGGAGACGTTTTCTCAGTAGTAAGTCAGCATATGACAAGAAAAATTGATTCATTGGTTATTAGGTTCCAGTGAAGACTAAATTCTGTCGTTTTAAACACATTCCCTTTTTCGGTTTGCTTTCTGAAGGGCCTTGAAGAGTAGAACAGCATCCTCTCTGACTAGGCCAAACACAGCTGAAGTGGATTAGCCCAGTCTTTAAATACAAGCTGTTGTGTGAAAACACCTGTTGCTTTTAACCCTCCTCTCAACGTGAGTTAGGTAACTCTTGATAGGGAATCCCAGATAGTACTATAAAGAAACCAACACAGTGAAGGTGTAAAGTCTTTCTGCAGAGGAAAATTCTCCTCTTTCTAGCAGTGCCATGAGTGGGGGAACACATAAGGAAACACTTCAGCAAACCTTAAGGCACCATGAGTTAGGGGGGCAGCAGCTGTAAGGACTGCAAAGGAGCCCAGCCTGCCCACACTGCTGTGTGCTCCCCAGCTGGAGCAAGGCTCTGGCATGACAGGCTCAATGATTCAGCACTCCTTCGTTCCTTGGGTGGGCCTTCCATTCACTGAGCTCTGTGCCTGTCCAGGGAGTGCCACTGCTCCAAAGCTGGCTTGAATATGCCTTCATATGCTGCCACTACAATGCAGATGTACTCTAAGGCTGCCCCAAGTCTTCCTTGCACTGTATTCACTTAGAAAATACCAAGAATGCTATCATTGCACAAGAGGAATCAGTCTCCTAACTAAGCACTTTCTTCAGCGTTAAATGAAAACAGCAAAAGCTACCAGCATTGTAACCAACAACAGCTGGTTGGCAATGCACAGTACGAGAGCAGGGCTGGGGAAACAAAATGATAATTGTAAATTACCCATATCAATAAAAGGAATGAAAGGTGGCTGCATATGTTTCTTAGACCCACTAGAAAGAAAGACGGCGCTCACTTAGTTCTCTATCCAGACTCAAAGGAACCATGAGCCCTACAGCATTTTTATAAATGCCTATGAAAGGCATACGTCACAGCTCAGCTTTTTTGGCAAGGTAAGATTTCTTTCATCTATTTTGTTCTATTGACTCAATTTTTTTCAAATATAGTTAGTTTGCTTTCCTGTACCACAGCCTTTCCTCTAAAGAACAACAATTAGCTAATATAATTTAGGATTATTAATTCTTGCTTTCTTTTTATGTCCTTTAACCATTCTCCTTTAAGAAATTTAACGGTTTGCTTTGTGGTTTTTTTTTTCCTATTCACTGGCTTAAACTACTTGTTTAATTTTTTATTTATTGTGAAGTTACACAACAGAAGCATTGAATTCCAGGGTTCTTCTACTGCTAATGAAGTATGACATGTTACAAGTGGATACAATATGTCTCATTATGGTAATGAGTACTATATTTTAGTGAGTTTCTGTGTAAAAAAGGCTCATGTGATCATTTTGATTTTGTCTGCTTGTTCGCTTCTCCCTATTCACATGGTAATTTTAAATTTATTGGCTACTAACAGATAGGAAAAAATCCCAAGGTTTTACCAGCCACATAATTTTCAAGAAATTTTACACCTAGGAAACGAGGTAGTTGAGGATTTTTTCCCTAGAGCTGCACTTAGTAAAGGACTGTGGTTAAGATCATACCAATTAAATACCAGATAATCCACAAAGATGGGAAAGATTTCTGCCCTCTTTGGTGTAGTTACTCTCTCAAGCAAATTGCCAAAGCTGTTTATATCAAAGGGATTTATCCCAACATACTTTATATCAGTCCTTTACCCCCTAGTTCTATGTTTCAATGACACTGTGCAAAGTGAGCTGTCCTTTCTCTTTTCCTTTTAATTGATTAGAATTAAACCAAAGGAATTTCTGATTGCTTTTTGGAAACTTCTCTTTATTTATAGCATCTGTAAAACTTTGTTTACTGAAATCTCTTGAATTGACTTAGTACAAAGCACTTCTGCAATGCCTGATTATTAAAATCCCTGCTTTTTTTTCAGAAGTGTGGCCTGATACATCAGGTTTTCTTCCTGAAGCAAACTCAGCCGGTCACTAAATACCTGCTCCTGAAAACAAACCCAAGCTTCCGCTGACTTCAGTAGCAGCAACGAGCAGTTCAAAACAGCTCAAGTGTGAACTCAAGCCGGAAAATTAATTGACACAGAGGAGTAATGGGAAACTCAATCTCAAAATGAAGTGTTTTTAATTAAGAGACACTCTCCAGAACTATACAGAAAGACACTTTTTCCCATTTAAAATTTGGCTCTTCCTTCCTCAACAAGTACAAATCACCGGTCTATGATTAGTACTGTTACTGGAAGGAATGGCTGAGTGTCTGGCTGAAGTTAGGCCAGACTGTGACAGGGAGGGCAGTTGGTGTGCTGGAATAGATTCTAGCTAGTTTGCCATTTAGCATCCAATTTCTTACACGTTTCTGTCAAAATCTGTTAATGTTATCATATTTGTTACAAATGAAAACAAAGTCAGGAAGAAGGGTGCCTCGATTCCCAGTAGCTGAGAGCAGCAGCATGACTCCCTTGCACAGTGATTGTCATTTTACCTGTGAACGAGCCCAGCTCCAATCCCATGCCAAGACCTAATCCAACATTTTATGTAATGATTATTCAATAAAAATTGCATAAATGCTCACTGGTGGGGAAGTCAGCACCCAGATGTTGTCTCTCTACCCTTACTCTGTTTTTAAAAGAAGGTATGTTTCTCACTCTGTTTCTGTAAGAGATTGGTAACACTTCACTCTCCAGCAGTGAGCCCAAAAGCAGATCATAAATGCGATGGAGGGCAGTAAACTGACTCTGGTCAGCAAATGCAGAGTTGAAATCAATACAAAGAGCGTGCCTTAGGAACCAATAGGAGGCAAGGGTTGGAACGCACCGTGGTACAGATTCAGCACCATGTCATAGGCCTGGATGCTCAGGTGTCTGTTGAGGAATTTTGGTGTCTCAAGAACACCTGCTAAATATGGACACCTTTAATCCAGAAAGGAGCATGCCTCAGGTATCAAAAGCTGTGGAAATATTTTCTGCAGTCTCATTGCTTTTAAAAGAGCCTTTCAATGCCCTGTCCGTGCCATTTCTGGACTTGGGAATGTACTTTCTCACCAAGGAATCAGATTGAGCAGCTCACAGACAGGAAACAAACTCAGGGAGCTTTCTGAGAGATTAACAGATTGAACTGGCTCACTGAGGGGCCAAGAAAATAACAGAGTGGGAAAAGAGCAGCCAAGACCACATAGCCATGAGTACTTCATGCAGTGGTGCCAACCCTTTGATGAAAGTAAAGTGTTAGATCAGCTCAGAAACCCTGTGAAAGCTGTCTTTGGCATAAATCTCTGGATGATTTTGAATGGTGAAGCCCAGCCTGATGTAATCACTTTCAGGGCAGAAAAGGATGTGTAAATCCAACACAGTAGGCAGGAACAAAGATGCACTTTCCTGCATGGTATCTCTTATTAGCTCTCTTATGCTAATCTAATGACATGCAAATTTCATTTTAAGTGCCTAACTCTGTAATTTGACGTTCCTCTTGGTCTTGGATCCTCACTCTAGCTCAAAATATGTTCTTTGATCCTGTTTTGGTTTGGCTTTTGTGCTCCCACAGCTGTAATGTAATCCAACCAAAAACTTCATTCATGGGATATTTTCAGTCAGATTGGTTTCCTAACCTGACTAACAGTACAGTTGCATAATCACTGGTTTTTAACGCAGTGGAGGTGGTAGGACTGTTCCTTTTGGTGGATGTGTAAGGACTTTGATCACCTTAGCCAGACTGTGAAATTATAAACTATCACTCTCTGAGCAATGCAGGAAGCTTTAAACCCCTTTTCAGCACTGTGAATTCAATTTCAAGCTATCTTCATTTGGCCTTCTGTGAGACTGACTGCAGAAAATGAGTTGCTGATACACACTAAACAGCAGGATCTCAGACCTGGAGTGCTCTGAGCTGTTTGCTTCCAAAATCATGCTCATGGGCTTGGGGACAAGCACATGGAGGTAACAGTGGGGAGATACACCCCTTACATTTGTATCCTAAAAGAACAATTCAGGGCTCCTTCATGTGTCACTTTTTGACATATTTGGAACATAAAATTATACTGCATTTGCCAACAGAAACTGAATTTAATAAGAATACTTAGAAAACAGTAAGAATAGGGACAGAATGAAAAACTACATTCCCCAGAAGTTGTTAGCAAAGGTTTTCTATCTGGCGACAAGCAGACAGTTGTGCAAAGAACTTTTGAACTGCAGTACATTTCAGGAGCTTGCTGCTTGACTTGAAGTTCTTTATTGTGTTTTTTACATTCCTTTACATTTTAATCAAAGCATTTTCAAAACTGTATGATATTGCTGTCTATTTGTTGCAGTTTATTCCTACACTCTCTGATGCTTTTAGAAAAACCTGTCCATATATTTACTGGTAATGAGGAAAGTGGGTTTTTTCCTTTCCTCCTCCTTTGTCTGTAGAGAGAGTAAGAGTGACGACTTTTGCTCATTAGCAAAAAAAGCCTTTCCGGATCTTTGCAAGAATCAATGACTGTCAGCGTCACTGTAAATGGTGAGTAATTAGACCTAGGAAATGAAGAATTAGACGTGGGCTCCAGCTGTAAGGTATTGATTTTTTT